>OY992894.1:23067834-23287834 GCA_963921405.1 Cepaea hortensis | reverse complement strand
GACTGTTGTTTGTCGAGACTCCTGTCTTTTCTACTTTTCACCTTGGGCAGTGGGGAGCGTTTTGTGTGATATTCACTGGCACAGGAACGGAGCATAATGGGGACAACCCGTTGCTGTGAAGTTGGAACTGCGACTAACTAACTAACTAACTATTTATAACGATTGAATATCTGGTGGTTGTTCATAACGTGTATTTTTTATTTATGTATTTATTTTGCGCTCATAGAAGACAGAAGTAGAGATTGGAAGTAGTAATTAGACAACATAAAAACTGAAAGATGTAGTTACCGCCTAGGATTCGAACCTATCACCTCCAAATGACGACAGAGCCTCGCTTCAGGAACAAGTGTACTGGTTTGTTGACTGACTGGCTGGCTACTAGGCTGGTTGGCAGGTTAGTTGCCTGGTTGGTTGGTTGGTTGGTTGGTTGTGAAGCTTCTATAAGACAGCGTTTTAATTAAGCCTAAAGCATTGGCGTTCGTGTGGCCAGAGCCATGATAAACGTGTGCATCTATCGGAGTGAGTATAGAAACTGTGCCCCCGACCTAACACCCACGTTACTGCTTCCCCGAGGTCTGTGTTGCAGCTCCCCCTCCCATCTCCAAGTTCGGAAACCAATGGGTATGCAAGACTGGTACTGACACTTCGCTTCTGACGAGAGCCATATTAGGATGTAACCACGTCATGGTTCAGTAAACCATATACGGATTAGCTGGGGCTAGCCTGGGTTGGTAATGTTTCAAACCCTCTGGCTCGGGGCTCCAAATGTTGTGGGTTCGATTCCGTCCGCGTCCTTCGGTTCACGATTTATTTTTTTCGGAGACTCCTGGGGGTCGTCGCTGGAGCTACGGAGTTCGACTTTGTGTGACACTTTCGGCCGTTCGCTGCGGAAAGAGATTGAGCCATATGGGATAACAATCCGGTGCAGTGAAGTAGATCCTGTCGACTTTTAAGCGACTTTTAAGGTAATGTTTTATCCACGAGTTTTGGGCATTTCATTGTCATCAATACAAGAAGCCCATAAGCGGGCAATCTCCCGCTGTTTATACTTCACCTTGACACCGCAAGTACAAGAGGAACATGATGAAATCAGATGAGATGAGATTGTCCTCAGACTCCGAGTCAATGTCCGATCGCATCTTTTAAAGAGGCAAGTTATGTTCGGCTTGGATAAAACGTACCTTATGTTGCATATTAAATACATCCAGATTTCTTAGCACGTTCTGATTAAAAGTAAAAGTACTTTTCTATTAATTCACCCCAACCAAAAATGCATCCCTTACAGAGCCTCATTTGCATCGGTCCAGCAATCACTTCCGGTTAAGTGTTCGGTGAAATGCTGGACCGAGCGATGGATGTTTTGTTAGTTTTTGGGCCCGTATTGCCCTCGCTGTCGTCGGCATACTACGATGGCGACATAATATTATTATCAACAACACAAATGAACATTGAGAAACCAATTAAGTCAGTGCAAGAACAAAGCGAGAAACTATATGTAAACTCAATGCAACAAAAACGTCGTCGTCGTCTTCTTCTTCTTTTCTCCTCCTCCTCCTCATCTTCTTCTTCTTCTGCGATCAACGTTTGCTATACATGGTGCAAAGCATCCATTGTGGTGCGGTAGATGTCCACTTCCTGACCTGGTGTCACTTAGACCAACACTTTCCGTCTTCGACGGTTGTGTTTCTTTTCTGGAACCCTCCTCCCATAGGCAGATTGCCATCCAGGCCTTGTGGGCTATACCTGGCCACATTTTCTGTCGGGCTTTATTGCCCTACCCTTTGTTTCGTCGAGAACTTCAACAAGACAGGGGTGAGTTTTGTCATTCGGTGTTCTTTCACGTAGATGGATTTGCTTCCAGGATTTATGAGCTCCATCAGCACATTTGCAACAAAACATAAAAATAACGTCAATCAATAAAACACATATGGTAACCGATATGTTTATCAGGAAATGTATATCAGCGGAGAGAAATGATAGAAAGCGAGTAGTTTTTAATATCTAGGTTCTCTGATGTTGGACAAGGGGACATCGAGAACAGAAGGATAAAAATTGCTCTACAGATAAAGTAAAAGAATTAAAACTTCTATGGATTGCAATACATAAAGCAACAAAAGTGAGAATACTAAAAAAAAAAGTAAGTTGCGTGTCCTTTAAAGAACGTCGCATTCAATCACAAAATTTATTGGCAATCTATGACTTTACAGGCAATTTTACTTTGAATAGTTAGGCATGGCTTTCTGAACGACCGACACTCATGTCATTGTGAAAATCAACACAAGGCCATCTGCTCTCGAATCGTCTGTGGCTGACCTCGAACCCGATATGTCGGGACTAGAAGCTTCGTTGACTACCCCTAAGAAAGCCTGCATATTTCCTATGACACTAGACGGGTGCGAAACCTGTCAGTTTAATACATCAGATGAAGGCACATTTGCCAGTTTGAATATAAATATTACACAAAAGTATTAAATATTTATTGGACGTAAGGAGAACACACAGACGGTGGAGAGATAATACATGTACAGACCTACAAGCACTTGGAATCAACGACTGGCAAGAGAAGGTCCACCAGAGAGACGAATGGAGACGGATTGTATCTGCAGCAAAGAATATCAATGGCTCGGTATGCTGAAGAAGAAGAAAGAGAACACAGAGCCATCCAACAAGCACTCACTATTGAAGAAGACTCGTTATTAAGCCAAACCACATAGGTCAGCATGGCCGAATGGATAAGAAAGCGTGTTCTTAAGCTTCCGGTGTGCTGGTGCCGAGGTAAGGGATTCAGTCCCTACACCGGACAGAAGGGCTGAAATGTTGACTTGTAGTCCATGATTTGGGGACGTAAATTACAAGTACCCTGAAGTCGGAGTTGGTTGGCCTGATGGCGAGCGATACAGGTAATAGGGAAAACTAGTCCACAAGCAAACTTCAGTCCAGTGCTATTGTAAGTAGTGTGTATGGACTACGCTTGAGTACAAAGCGAGCGAGCGCCCAAAAAAAAAAAAAAAAAAACATTGAGAAAAAAAACAAACAAGAAACTCAAACAACAAAGATGAAAAAGTGCTTCTACATTGACGTGGATAGGCCTTAGGTTTATACCAGAATACGATCAGCGTTGCCAGTAGTGGGTTGTGCTCAATATTTAAATCTCAAATCCCGAAACAACAAAATAAATCAAAGATGAGAAAATTTAATTACTCTGGACATCTAAGCAGACATGAAATTCTAGAAAAGATCATTGTGGGGGGAAGTGTACGGTGGAGGCGAAGAAGAGAAAGACCACAACGTAGACTAATCCAAGATGTGACAGTTAATTTGCATATGACAGCAACAGAGGCTGGGCATCTGGCTTATGATAGAGAGCCATTTCGAAAGACTTTTGGATGGGAAATTCTACGCTGGACAGGCCACAGGCTGCATGCAGTTTTATCGATTGGGTGAATTAACTATACACAATGTCCAGGTAGACAGGCTGGCGACAGATTGTTCCTAAACGCCGTTAGTATGTCAGCATCGGGGTAAGTGCATGCAAGAGGTTGTGTGTGTGTGTGTGTGTGTGTGTGTGTGTGTGCGTGTGAGTGTGAATGTTTGTACTTTGTGTGTGTGAGGGAGAGAGATAGCGTGTGTGAAAGAGCGAGTGTGCGTATGTGTGTGTTAGAGAGAGAGAGAGAAAGAGAGAGAGAGAGAGATGCGTATGAGAGAGGGGGAGAGAATGTGTGGTGTGTGAGAGAGAGAGAGAGAGAGAGTGTGTGTGTGTGTGTGTATTGTGTGTGTGTGGGGGGGGGGGGGTATTTATACAGGCATGACCCACATAACATCCGTTCGGACATCGTCTAGCAAAATATACGTCGGTGTCCTCTAATAGAATTCAGAACAGAGGGGATGCGGGGAAGAGGTGGATTTGAAAGATACTGCCTCTGTGATAGAGATAGAGGCTCTATTTCTAATTGGATAAATGTCGGGCTTGAGCCCAATTGGGAAGTAAGTATGCCCCGAACATAAGTATAAAAAAGTGAAAGCATGGTACAATGTGGGGAAACCTCATCACAGAGGCCAGCAATGTGGTTGACATCTTGGGAACAGCAGAGACTAAACGAACGGAGGTCAGCTGGATAAGGGCGCTCGCTCATATACTTCCAGTGTGCTGATGACGAGGTAGCTGGTTAAATCCTTACTGAGGACATGGGTCAGTTGGACTAATATGCTGACTTCTTGTCCTTGACATGGGGACGTAAATTACAAGTATCTTGGAATCCGGAGTGGGTTCGCCTGATGGCGAGGGACACTTGTAATAAGGAAAGCTAATCCACACACACAAATCAGTTTGGTGCACTAGAAGTAGGAGCGCGTGTATGAACTACCCTTGAGTTCCAAGCGAGTGAAAGCAAAAAAAAAAAAAAAAAAGCAGAAACTTGTCGGACAGTCTAGTAAAGGTAATAATGCTGCAATGTATTAGTTTAGTTTAGTCGATGAATCAACTTCACGGCACACAGGTGTAGCCCATAAGTGCTCCGTTCTACTCCTAACTCAAACCTGAGTACGGAGAGACTCAGCTCAGTGCACGAACTCCGTAGCACCGGCGAGGATCCTAAAATACTTTGGGTATATTTTTAACTCGAAATTTTGCCAGGGCAGTGCCGTTAGGCTACTATTTTTCGATTTCCAATTGGTAAGGGATTTTTTACGTGCGCAACAATACACACGGGCGTCCGATCTCACTACCCAGAGAAGACCAGGGGAAATGTTGTTACTAGAAGTCTACGTGAAAGAAATCCCTGCCCTCACCGGGACTTAAACCCGGGACCTCCAGCACTCGAGGCGGACACTATACCTTGAGACCACTCAGCCAAATACCTGTAAATGTGGGGCTAACAGAGAGAAAGAACTACACAAATACCTGTGAATGTGGAGCTCACAGAGAGAAAGAGCTACACAAATACCTGTGAATGTGGAGCTCATAGAGAGAAAGAACTACACAAATACCAATGAATCAAGAGGTGGGGAAAGGACGCTGGCGCTGATTAAGACACACAAATAACACCTAAGAATAGTATAACTAATGAATCCTCTGTCTAGAATTCACAGGGCAAGAGAAATAAAGGAAGACCCAACACACACGCAGAAGATAATTAGAAACACGTGTGACGGGGTGCGGAGAGGCATTGAACTGAGCTGAATAAGACAGCTAAGGATAAGACATCTTGGAACGATATAGTTGAGTGACTTTGTCCCACTGGGGAATAAAGGCGGACTGAGTCCAAAAGACTGTTGAGGGAGCGGCAGTAGTTTAATGGTTCGAACGCTTGCCTGACAAGACAATGGCCCGGGTTCTTATTTTCTTCTGCGTTCGTCTGCAATGTTGTTTTGGGCGTAATTGTGTTGTGCCTGTTTACTGCAGAGCTGCGATATTTGCACCTTTCGGCCGACACATCCGATTTCTACAGGCATCTGTTGACCGCGTTAATCTTCTAAGGCAGTGTTTCCCAACGTGGGGCTCACGCCCCACAGGGGGGCAATTCGATTGTTAAGGGGGGCAATTCGAAAATGGAAGAAATCGGCTGAATATAACAAAACAGGGAGACTTGAGACTGAAGTTAACTAAATTGGAACCTGACATAAAATCTCTTTGCAGCAAGCATCAAGCGCAAGAATCTCACTAAATTTAAATAATAAATATTTACTAATAATTAAAATAATATAGAAAAATCTTTCATTAAAATTATTTTGTACTTGATTTTCAGTTCTCCATTATATGTCTTGAAAATTTACTTACTGTGTTTGCTCAATAATTACCTAGTGATTTCTTCCTAAAACCTATCATTCAAGTTTTTTTAGTGAACATTTCAATTTTTGAATATTAAAAATAATGTATATGTTGAGAGGGGGGGCGTGGGGCTGGGGAGGGGGGCAATATGAATTTTAGAAAGGCTTTAGTGGGGCATGGCACAAAAAAGGTTGGGAAACACTGTTCTAGGGTGTTTCGTAGGACATTCGACTCTCTCTCTCTCTCTCTCTCTCTCTCTCTCTCTCTCTCTCTCTCTCTCTCTCTCTCTCTCTCTCTCTGTCTGTCTGTCTGTGTGTGTGTGTGTGTTGTTGTTGTTTTTTTGTGATGTTATCTTCATACCAGCTGACCCGTTTAGAACAGCCGAAGACTTCCCGGTCAACCCTCAAGGAAAGACAGGTCCAGAGCATGGGGCTTCCCCGCCATCCAAGAAGGCTTCTATAATTGCAGAGCTGACACACAGCGCTCTGGTACTGGGCTCACCCAAGGAATCGTCACGTCCTGCACAAGGCTGCTTAGCCTTACTATCGTTTACCACAGGCTGTTCCTCCTGAAACCAAAAAAAATGCAGTCTGAAGATGACATCCACACAATGGGCTTTCAGTTCGGACTTTCCACGCAATGGATTTGCTAGCCAAGCAAATGGCTCGGGTTCCTTCTGAGGCATCGGTTGTGTGCTACTCCCTGGATAACCGGATTGTCAAGACAGATGTCCCAGGTATTATGTTGAATTGATGTCCTCTTAGTCGAGAGAGTAAATTGAAGTAATTGGGTACCACCTTTGACAGGTGTTTGTCTTTTAAGGATCATGTGGAGGCCTTGATGGTGAAGGCTGGTAGGGGACTTAATGCATTGCGGGCTATGGCAGCAACCGGGGTAGATCAGAGGATGCTGTACAGGCTCTTTCGGCAGTTAATAATGTCTGCCATTGAGTATGGTTTGGGGCTGCTGACAGTGTTAAATAGCCAGCCTGAAAGGTTGGAGCGCATACAGAATGTTGCCATGCGGTTAATCCTGGGGTGCACAAAGGACACATCAATTATATGCATAAGGCATATCCTGGCGCTACCAACAATGACGGATAGGCATAGGGTCCTTCAGGCCAAATGATACCAAAGAGTTGCCGCAGATAGGGATCACCCGATGCATGCAGCAATGGATATGGTCAAGGTCATAGACTAAGACGAGGCAGGTCCTGGATGGCACAGACAGAACTTTCTATACGTCAGGTATGTGATCTAGAGACCATCAATCGTGAAAGAGAGTGGGTTGAAGATCCGGAAGACATCACGGACTGGCACAATGTAATAATAACACTGGGTCGTGAGTGCAGAGAATGGGCAGCGGGCCGCACTGAGTTGGAAGTGCAACAGCTGATCCAGAGCAACACACATCAAGGTGACATAGTCATCTACACCGATGGGTCAATGGTGAGGAACAGACGTAGTGGCTGGGGCTTTATTGCAAAGGCTAATGGGCGAGTCTTGAAAACGGAGAGTCTGGCATAAGAGACTACGACCTCCAGCATAAGAATGGAGGTGGAGGCAGTAACAGCGGCATTCCGGTGGCTAGAGGAGACTACTGCAACACACGTTGTATTCATTACGGATTCAAAGAGTATGCTTAGTAAGGTGGAGAAAGGAATGTCTCGTGTGGAATGGCTCTCGTCGCTTCAGAGGTCACAGATTGTGAGAACTGTATGGATATTTTGCCTTGGCCATGCGGGAGAACGGGGGAATGAACAGACTGATAGGCTGGCAGGGAATGCACTCTTGGTGGTAGTTTGCCTATGGACATGGGGGAGGGCTTGTGGGACCAGGTAGAGAAGGCGGAGGAACAGATTGAGAACCCATATGTAGAAAGAATGAGATTGCGGGGGATCGGCAGGGGCTCTGGAAGAATCTCAAAACTGAGAGGGAAGACCTGGAGAACTTTTAATCAGATAGCGGTGGGAACGATTAGTAGTATGACTCTTCGCTGGCTGATGAACGAGAGGATGGAGCACGTATGGGAATTTCCTGAGTGCAGTGATGTCGATTCTTAACTCAACTCAACTCAAGTCAACTTAACTCAGAAGTAAAATCCTTTTCTTCGATCGTTACCCCTTTGGAACGATCCTGGCCTCATAAATTGGGGAACCCTTTGAGGCCACTTAGAAAATTCATTAATAAATACACACGTATTGTTAGGCGCTCATTGGATTCTGAGGTAAGTATCAACATTGTTTTACATTAAAGTTTTAATTTTCTGTCCATCGCTTTCATTTTGTTTTTTCATATTTTTATTCTTCTCATCTCGTCCTTATGCCTTAATGTAATACCGGTGGGTCTTCTCCGTAACTATGTGTTGTGTTTTGTGTGTATATTTGTTTGCCCATGAAGACTAGTTGCCACAGCGTCCTGTATGTGTCTTAATCCTGTTCTGTAAAGCTGCGTTATTTTGTGTTATTTTATATTCTTTATATAAGTAGGGGAAAGAATGAGAGACTAGAGGACGCATCAGACAACATGAAAATTTAAAGCTATAGTTACCCACCGGGATTCGAACCCGTTACCTCCATATAACAAAAGCGCCTCGCTACAGGAGCAAGTATACTTCGACGCATGACCAACTAGACACCCCTAAAAAGATGTCTTCATTAGCCAGGTCTATCAGCCACACGAACCCACAAGTATAGACACAGCATTACGGTCCAATGTGTTTGTGTGTTTATTATTTGACCTATGCTGCATTAATATAAAATTCTTAGACTTATGGAGCCATTGCAGTGCTTGGATACGAATTCTGTCCATATTCCATAGTTGTGGGTTCATGTGGATGATAGACCTGGCTAATGATAACACCTGTCATTTGAAAGTGGCGGGTTCGAATCCCGGTGGGTAACTATAGCTATCAATTTGAATGTTGTCTGATGCCTCCTCTAGTCTATAATCATTTCCCCTACTTCTATGAGAGCCTAACAATACATGTGTATTCAGGGGCGTCACTAGGGGGGTGCGGGGGTGCGGGCCGCACCGGGTGACACCATCAAGGGGTGACACCAAAATAAAAAAATTGCAAATTTGACAAAGCAGACATAGCAAAATAACAAAAATTTAACTTTGTCCGAGTTTGTCGAAGTTCTTTATTTATATTTTACCTGAAGTGTTGAAGTTATATTGTTCAATTTATTTTCTTTCTTATGTCCTTATTAACTGTTTGACTTATTTTACAAACATTACTATATGCGATTATATATGGTACAGGAACACTCGGAAGAAGACCATGGTGAAATCTAGAGGGGTGACACCAAGAGTTTACCGCACTGGGTGACACCAACCCCAGTGACGCCACTGTGTGTATTTATTTATGACCTGGCCTCATAACAATGGGTACCAGACAATTTGAGGAATTATCTGGCAAGGAAGGGGGTGACGAGGAAAGAAACTGGCCACCCTACCGCATATGTCGTGGCCTAGAATATGGTCTACCACTTCACGTCCCAGCGGCAGTATCTGCTGCTATGGAACTTCCTTTTTATTTTATGTTTTCTTTTTCTTTCTGGGAAGAAAAATGGCCTCATAATTCCGCGATCTAACATATATGAAAGCATACCCCCTCACATCCTCACTGAATTATCGCCATATGGTGAAATTGTGCGTGTCCTGGGAGAGAGAGTAATCTACTCATCTCCTTTTCTGCAACGCGTTTTGTGTGTTTGCACGTGTAATATTCTCTCTTTCGCACCGCAGCCACGCCACAAGACATATCTAGTTCCAGCACACTGTTGACATAACTTACAGGCTCCATCGCAATGATTCCCAAACTTGCATTATCTTCCCGCACATTCAACGTGAACATGAGTCTACGTCATAATAATTTGCAAGTGACAATATAACATTGTTACTTCCAGACGTGGAATCATACACCTACTACCACGTATACATACTACTACGTTATGGACAGACCAGAACAGGTCATTCTTCTGCGCCTCAGAACAGGACACAATAGATTACGCAACCACATGTATACAAAATTCAAGATTGGTGACTCAGCCATGTGCACATGTGGTTTGGCGTCGCAGACAGCAGAGCACATACTCCAGGATTGCCCAAACTACAACATATCCAGGCGAACCTTCTGGCCTAGAGAGACAACAGTGGAAGATAAACTCTATGGACCGCTGAAGGAACTAAAAAAAAGACTGTTAGATTCATACAAGAGACAACATTGCAGTTATAAACATATTTTAGGCGAACGAAAGAAGAAGAAGAAGATACACCTACTTATATAGTAATGTACACAAAGACGGGGGAACCAGATTGGTATATTAAAATAATGTAAAAGGCGTGAGGAATTTTCGTAACAATGGGGCATTTGTAGAAGACACAAGATATTAAATCTAGGGCCAAATTTAGACTACTAACTGTAACGTCAAAGCAATACTGTTATTTGGATCAGAAACATATCAAACGACACAAGCAATTACTAATAAATAAAAGCTCGCTTTAACTGTGGCTGTAAGACTCAAATGGCGTCACGGAATCATTAATGCGGAGCTTAGAGTGGGAGCAAGGTAGATTCCAGTGAATCAAGGGTGTAGAATAGACGCTGGCGCTGGGTGGAACGCACGGGGCAAACCAAATATAGACAGTCAAAGTAAATAACCACGGTGAATATAATTACAGACACGGATGAATAATGTGGGGGAGGGGACAGTGAGGGAGCTGCAGAAGGTAGTAAAAGATAGGACATCGAGGGAGTTGCAGGAGATAGTGAAAGATAGGACATTGAGGGAGTTACAGGAGATAGTAGAAGATAGGACATCGAGGGAGTTGCAGGAGATAGTAGAAGATAGGACATCGAGGGGGTTGCAGGAGATAGTAGAAGATAGGACATCGAGGGGGTTGCAGGAGATAGTAGAAGATAGGACATCGAGGGAGTTGCAGGAGATAGTAAATGATAGGACATCGAGGGAGTTGCAGGAGACAGTAAAAAGACAGGACTTCGAGGGAGTTGCAGGAGATAGTAAATGATAGGACATCGAGGGAGTTGCAGGAGACAGTAAAAAGACAGGACTTCGAGGGAGTTGTAGGAGATAGTAAATGATAGGACATCGAAGGAGTTGCAGGAGATAGTAAAAGATAGAACATTGAGGGAGTTACAGGATATAGTAGAAGATAGGACATCGAGGGAGTTGCAGGAGATAGTAGAAGATAGGACATCGAGGGAGTTGCAGGAGATAGTAGAAGATAGGACATCGAGGGGGTTGCAGGAGATAGTAGAAGATAGGACATTGAGGGGGTTGCAGGAGATAGTAGAAGATAGGACATCGAGGGAGTTGCAGGAGATAGTAGAAGATAGGACATTGAGGGGGTTGCAGGAGATAGTAGAAGATAGGACATCGAGGGAGTTGCAGGAGATAGTAAATGATAGGACATCGAAGGAGTTGCAGGAGATAGTACAAGATAGGACATCGAGGGAGTTGCAGGAGATAGTAAAAGATAGGACATCGAGGGAGTTGCAGGAGATAGTAAAAGATAAGACATCGAGGGAGTTGCAGGAGATAGTAAAAGATAGGACATCGAGGGAGTTGCAGGAGATAGTGAAAGATAGAACATTGGGGGAGTTACATGAGATAGTAGAAGATAGGACATCGAGGGAGTTGCAGGAGATAGTAGAAGATAGGACATCGAGGGGGTTGCAGGAGATAGTAGAAGATAGGACATCGAGGGGGTTGCAGGAGATAGTAGAAGATAGGACATCGAGGGAGTTGCAGGAGATAGTAAATGATAGGACATCGAGGGAGTTGCAGGAGACAGTAAAAAGACAGGACTTCGAGGGAGTTGTAGGAGATAGTAAATGATAGGACATCGAAGGAGTTGCAGGAGATAGTACAAGATAGGACATCGAGGGAGTTGCAGGAGATAGTAAAAGATAGGACATCGAGGGAATTGCAGGAGATAGTAAAAGATAAGACATCGAGGGAGTTGCAGGAGATAGTAAAAGATAGGGCATCGAGGGAGTTGCAAGAGATAGTGAAAGATAGGACATTGAGGGAGTTACAGGAGATAGTAAAATATAGGACATCGAGGGAGTTGCAGGAGATAGTAAAAGATAGGGCATCGAGGGAGTTGCAGGAGATAGTGAAAGATAGGACATTGAGGGAGTTACAGGAGATAGTAAAAGATAAGACATCGAGGGAGTTGCAGGAGATAGTAAAAGATAGGGCATCGAGGGAGTTGCAGGAGATAGTGAAAGATAGGACATTGAGGGAGTTACAGGAGATAGTAAAAGATAGGACATCGAGGGAGTTACATGAGGTAGTGAAAGATAGGACATCGAGGGAGTTGCAGGAGATAGTAAAAGATAAGACATAGAGGGAGTTACAGGAGATAGTAAAAGATAGGACATGACATCGAGGGAGTCTCAGGAGATAGTAAAAGATAAGACATCGAGGGAGTTGCAGGAGATAGCAAAGGATAGGACATCGAGGTAGTCACAGGAAATAGCAAAAGATAGGACATCGAGGAAGTTGCAGGAGATAGTACAAGATATTACAGCTTGCCGAACGAGTGTTGGATGGTTCTGCTTTAATGGAGAATAAGGGAAAGAAGAAGAGGAAGGGGGAGGAGAGAAAAAAAAGGTAACGTTGAGTGATTTTTTTAACTACAATGAACGTCAGCACATTCTGTGTACACTGAAATTCTTGGTATTCCCGCAATCTTCCTCGGTCGCCTTCCTTTGACCTGGCCTAGTTTATTATGAGTGTCTGCAAGTGACCCTGTCATCTGATATTTTATTTAAGCTGGCGTTGCTTAATTTAAACGCAGCTGCAAGACATGATACTTATAAATATAATTGCAGCAGAAAGTCAAAACAAAGGACTTAGTCTGAATAACTGAAAAACAGAAGTAAGGGTAATTTTTTTTTTTTTAAATGGATTTCAAATGCAACATCACAGTGAATGGAACCAGTCCAAAACTAAGCCAATACATTAGATATTAAAGTATTTGAGTACTTTAATAACAATAAGTAGAAGATTAATAACAACAAATAGAAGATTAATAATGACACACTGAAAATTATTAACAACAGTAGAAGATATGTTAAGGAAGATAATTGTATCTCTGTCAGTCTATGTGGGAAAAATAGCACTTAAGATCTATATCAAGCCTATCCTCATGTACGGAAGCTTATCAAGGACAATTAGCAGACAAGTGAGAAATTATGTGGAAGCTGCACAGATGTATTATTAGAAGAAGGTGCTATAAAAAGAGATGGAATAAGCATATAAGTTGTATGATGAAAAAAAAAAGCAGAATTAACTTAAGAAAATAACTTAGAATGGCCACATATTCTAAAAGAAGAAATCACGGACATATAAGTCAATCATATAAAGAAAGAAAAAACAGTCAGGCCAGATGGAATCACCGTAGATGAATTATAAGTACTGGAAGAATTTGGAGTAGAAATATTAACTACACTGTTGAATGAGATTTACAGCAATGTTGTGTTTTACAAACTATACCAAGGCTTTTGAAAAGTAAAACACGATGAAATGATAAACAAATTGTTCTAAAATATGAACACTGATGACAGTCATCTCAGAATAATAAAGAATATTCATAAGAAACAAGTAGCAGAAATTAAAATAGACAATAAAGAGGGCAATTCTGAACAATAAACGATTGCTAAAATATATCGGGGCGTTAGCAATTCAATCAATCAATCAGGTGCCCGTGCCGTCTCCATAATGAAGGTTGGCTGCAACGCATCTCCAACACTGTCTGTCTCTAGCCCTGACTGTACATTCTGCCAGGCTGATGTTCGTCCATCTCTTGATGTTATCTTCCCACTTGTATCGTTGTCTACCTCTTGCTCGCTTGCCCTCAACCTTGCCTTCCAGTATGGTTTTTATAAGATTATCATGTCTTTTAACGTGGCCGAAATATTTCACTTGTCTCCTCTTTATTTCTTTCATCAACTCTCTCTCTTCATTCGCAGTTGTTCTAGAACCTCTGCATTTGATTGTTTTTGTTTCCATTAAATACGACCTATTCGTCTGTATATCCACATCTCCAGGGCTTCTATGCGACTTTCTAGTTGCTTGTTCAATGTCCAGACTTCCGCGCCATACAGTAGCGTTGAATATACGTAGCATTTGACAATTCTCATTTTTAATGCGTTGTTAATCTCTCTAGATGTTAATACTGATTTCATGCCATAGAAAACATTTTTGGCCATTCCTATTCTCTTTGTGATTTCTATTTCACTTCTGCTATCATCTGTTATTATATGTCCAAGATAGGAGAAACTTGTTACTTGTTCTAGTATCTCCCCGTTTACTGTGATGTTAATTGATGGCCTTTCCTTTTCACTGCTACTTATCATAGTTTTCGGTTTTTGGATGTTAATATCTAAGCCCTATCAAAGGAGAAGTAAGTTATCCCCTATCAAAGGAGAAGTAAGGCGCCTCCTTCCCTCCGCTAGCCTACGGGACACCCTTGGGCAAGGTGGAGTACCCGTTTAGCCCCCCGATCAGGGTTACGTGAAGCCATGTGTGCAGGTGGTGGATGAAGATGGAGAGCAGCCAACAGATAGTTGTAGGTTATGGTCTCCACCTTCACGACGGTAGGCAGAGGATCTCTATTTTGAGGAGACAATGGCTACGGTCACTGACCAGTATGGTCACTGCTAGGAAGGAAAGCAATGGCAAACTACCTTCTTTACAGATGCCAAGAAAATCATGTTGTGTGAAATCGGGAACAGACCAAGGGGAAGACCTAGAAGCAAGTACCTGGATGGCTTGGCCTTGTGGCATGGTCGAGACAGAAACACGGAGCTGATCCACGACTCTGGTGATCGAGTGAGATGGCAGAACATGACCGCCCACGCTTACCGGCATGGCACATGATGGATGGATGGATCTAAGGCACATTCTGCACTATGCCTGTTTACTTGTTCAACTAGGTCTTGTAACTCTTGCTCACTTTCTGCATGTAACACGGATAGCAATTAGGCGGTTCCAACCATTTTTGTAAAGACAGAACGATTTCGTTTTAAATTTGTAGTTACCGCTAGGATAACAAATGCTCCACACTCGAACTAAATCGGTGACTGTGTTCTAAGTACTTCAGCCAAAGTATAATTCATTTATTCACTTCATATTATATGTAACTCTGCAGTGTGTACCTGACGAGATTTAACCAAATATGTTAGACAATAAATCACGTTTGTGGCTTTTGTGTTTACATTCACAAACGGGAATACAGATGTTGTATACACACAGACGCCGGCTACATTTGTTACACACACGCACGCAGGTCACATTTTTAACACATACACAACACATAGCTGGCCTGTTATACAGTTTGGGAAACGCTACTGTCATAAACCAGTTTTGACTTGTTGCCAAGTCTTGTGTGGTGGGCGAAGCGATTCTAAATCTGGTATGTTTTACATGAACATCGGCTGTGATGTTTCGACTCGCTGCAGAGTGGTCAAGATAGTCACTGGGCTTGGCTCTGAGCTAAAGAAGGAACGTGGGAGGCAGAGAGGTTTCAGTGTAAACCTCCAGCTCAGAAGTTGTCGTGGGTCCAACAACACAGGGCTGGCAATTATTACAAAACCCACATGTTTCCGCTGATGTCACGCGTGTCCTTGATTCCTTGTATAGTTAGACTGGATACCAAGTGTCATTTGGGGACCGTATGCTATAGTAAACTTCTTCTTTCGTTGGCTTGAAATGTGTCAATATCTGCAATATTGTATCTTGAGACAACTTTGTTGTCTTTTTTTTTGTTTTTAGCTCACGTAGTGGTCCATTGAGTTTATCCTCCACTGTTGTTTCTCTAGGCCAGAAGTTTCGCCTAGATATGTCGTAGTTTGCGCAGTCTTGGAGTATGTAATCTGCCGTCTGAGGTGCCAATCCACATGTGTAGGCCTACATGACTGATTTGCAAATCTTAAAGATACACTTGATAAACACCCAACAGCCAATGGAACTTGTAGAGAGGAGTGTCGGTTATCGTTATCCTGACTGGAATATGTCTGGAGTACGTCAAACTTGCATAATGACAGATCGCAATCCTCTAATTCTGCACCTGAATTAACCAGACCAAAGGTATTGCGTCCTTTTCTCTAAAGAAAAAAAAATAGAAGGAAGAAGACAACGAAGAAGAAAAAACAATTAGGAAGGAAGCAATTTCCAGTGTAGTGTAGGCAACCATTTTAGGTTCTGCTCTGTGAAGTAAAACACTGAACTGAACTTATTGTGGGATCAACTTATGGTCAGTTTTTTGTTTGTTTGTTTGTTGTTGTTGTTTTTTTTTTTTTGTTTTTTTTTTTTTTTGGGGGGGGGGGGGGTGCGAAATGGGTTAAAGGGACTTTAGTGACAAACAGGGCTGTATGCATGTGAGGCATTTGTATCCTGCAGCAAAGTACGGACAGTCCAAACATCTGCTAGCTGAAAATTTGTCTGTGGCATATTCTTCTGAATAAATGCCAACGTTTGACAATGAGTGATGACATTATGCAGAAATTGGAGGCAACGAATATATTTGTTAATATAATGCTATCATGGATAGAGAAGTTAGTTAGTTAGTCAGTCAGTCAGACAGTCAGTCAGTCAGTCAGTTAGTTAGTTAGTTAGTTAGTTAGTTAGTTAGTTAGTTAGTTAGTTAGTCACGGTTCCAACTTAACGTCATAGGGTCACCACATTATGCTCCGTTCCTGTGCTTGTGCTGTGATCGAGAAGTCAACTTGCCATGCGGTATGGAGAGGTGCATGTGATACAAACAAAACCATATGGATAAGTCAAATTAAATTTATAGGGCGGAGCAAAAGAAGAGGTGGGTTAGAGAAATTCTCCATATGTGGAAGAGAAATAGTGGGGAAGACAGACAGAGGAATGCATACAACCCTTATATAACAGGCTAAACAATCTGGTCATTAAATGATAATACAAGCTGCCCCAGCTTCATTCAAGTATCAGGTCGCAGAGAGGTTGGAGAGTATGCTAATATATTTCTGCTTCAGACCACACACAGGAAGTAAGAAGAAGAAGTCTTATCTCTGGATCATCGGCTTTGATACCCGAAATCACTGGGAGCGAGCCGTCAACATAAGAACGGTGTTTTAGTTTTACAGTCAGTTTTAGACTTTTAACAGAAAAAAACTGGCCAGGGAAGACAGTTATTCTCCGACGACATAGATCCCTCCCATGCATTGTTCCAAGGTAACGGTGCTTCAAATACAGCAGTGTTTGTCACTGTGTCCCCTATAACCCATACTGCACCAAAGAACTCACCATAAGTTAGTCACCTAATCCATACGTGACCGCAATTTCAGTTTACTAAGTGTGTTTTTTAATGTACCTCAGCTCCCAGATTGAATCAGCCTAAATGGGTACTTTGAAATATATTGGGAAGTATAGGTCGCTTGCATGATATTAACCACATATATTGTGGTCGAGGACCTTTGGAATCGTGTATATAGCACCGATAAACAGATAAATCATGACGGCTTGAAGAGAATGGTGCTGCAGGGAGTGACCAGAGGATCTAGCCGACACTCAGGACTCCAAGGACAGGACAGACGGACATGTAATCAGACTGCTACTGGCACCATTAGTATTGGGGTTCTTCGCTGGCTGTTGCAGGTGAGAACGGAGTACGTATGGTAATGTCCCGATGAGTCTCTGGTATCGGTTCTTGACTCAACTCAACCACGTAATCACCGGAGGGCCGATTGGTCTATCGAAATATGGATTTAGCGCCTTATGCCCATACGTCTTCAAGAGTGTAGAAGGGTCTTTACTTGACTACCTCCTTTTGTCCCATCCTAGTGTGTGTGTTTTTCGCATATCCTTTACAGGACATTGCAGTCAACGCTAGCATTTTTAGCTGCTGTTGATGTCTTGGAAAGTTGTACATTCAGTAGTTTGCCATTGCTTTCTGAACGACCGGTTCACATACCTCTGTAAGTAACTAGCGCGACGCAATCCGCTGCCGAATCTCGCGCAGCTGTGTTTCACACGTGAGTATACGGGATTACGAATAACTTCCTTAACACCTTCGCCAGGGAGACCGGCTCCTAGTTCTCATCTCATCTCATTTCACCATGTTCCTCCTGTACCTTACGGTGTCGAGGTGAAGTATAAACAGCGGGAGAGGGCTCCTAGTTGTTAGTGTGTAAACATCTGTGTGTAAACAGACCGTGTCGCGTTCAGAAAGCAATGCCAAACTACTGAACGTAAAGACTTGCCTAGTACATCAACAGCAGCTGAAAAAATGCTGGTGTTGACTGCAACGTCATGTAAGGGAAATGCAATATTTAAAATAAAACAATCTGGATACGCTGACAGCTTCAGGTGGAAGATGCGTTACAGAAGTTGAATAATAGTCAAAGCCAAAGCAGCATATCACATCATCACGTGCCCAGTTAGCTGGCGTAGGCGTTCATGTCTCTCCACAGATATAGGCCTTTGGTGTTCTGGATCAACTCTGCTGATGATATTCCTCCATGTCACTGTCTTAGTCTATCCAGCTTTGTTTTTCTTGATCTGCCTCTGTCTCTTTTCCTATTGATCTTTCTAGTTGTCACGATGTTCTCAAATGCGTCTCTTAATCATCATATGACCAAAGAAAGCAGCTTGTATCTTTCTTATTGTTGTATATAATGTTATTGTTTCACTATAATATAATGTTTCACTAGCCTCTTATAGGCAATCATTGTTACTTACGTTAGCGCTCCAAGGTATGCGCAACATTCGTCAGAGGAACCACATCTCTGTTGCTTCTAAGTTCTTCCTAATGTGTTCATATACATTCCACGATTCACTGCCATACAGCAAAACTGGTTCTATATAGCATTTCAAAACTTTCTTTCTTAAATTCAGTGATAGTGATTTATTGCATAAGATACTTTTTATTTTCTGAAATGTAGCTTTTGTTTACCCTATTCTGTTCTTAATTTATGTTGTGCATCTTCCATTTCATGTTATAATTAGTATTTCATAAGAAGAAGAATGTTCTATACAATATATCTTTGACAGTCTAAGTGAGTAATGAACCCTTTAGAGCTATATCGAGGCTATCCTTATGTACGAAAGTGACCCGTGAACATTAGGGATGAATTATATGGAAGCTGCAGTGGTACAGTTTTACAGAGAAATGTTGAGAACACCATGTCCGGATAAAAAGCGGAGTGAAGATATCTTAAAAGTACATCTCGTCCTTGATTTTGGTCGTAAATTACAAGTACCTCAAGTCAGAGTGGATTCGCCCGATGACGAGGGACACTGGTAATAGGGAAAGTTAATCCGCACGCAAACATCAGCCCAGTGCACTCCCCAGTCGTGGCAACTACTAGAGGTAATAGCACTGGTGTGAGCTACGCTTGAGTTCAAAGCGAGCGGATGCAAAAAAAAAAATAACAAAAAAGTTGAGTCACAATGAGAACTGGTTACTCGCATCAGACGAAAACAGTCCACATTCTTTGGGCATATTATAAGAAGGGCAAAGACAGTGTGCGTCGTGACAATGGAAAAGTTGGTGGCGATGCGATGCAGAGGAAAACCGAGAGAGAAGATGATGGATTGTTTGACATCATGACACGGAGGAACATCGGTATCAGAAATAATTTTCAGTACACAAGACTGAAAGCTCCATGGGCAATACGAACAAGGGGAAGTTGTTATGTTAGTAGGTCTTAGTCAGATATGAATGAGCTAACATGTGACAGTAAACGGTACTATACCTGTTTTCTGTTTGCACTAAATGTTGGAAGGCACTCACAATCATGATACCCTACATTGTGTCAACGGTTTCGGGAGGAGGCGCACAATTGGGAGGGTACAAGCCGTACCCTAGTGCGAGAACATGCAACCTAAAGACGAAATATCATGTCAGGGCAGAACAGGCCCTAAGCCATTGTCGGAAACTAGTTTATGATGGAAGCTCCAACAGGCGGACAATTAGAGCATTGCTTTGCTGGTCCGGCAGCTTCTGCAGCTTGTCTTGTTCCATATATATTGGTATTAACTTTTCTCTGAAGTAAACTAGGCAGGCCAAGAGAGGGATCATGCTCAACTGACAGAGTTGTTACTGTATAAATATCTTCGCCTTTAATACGAAGGGGCTTCAAACGAGAACGCTAAATGTTTTTGTTTTTTGCGGGGGGGGGGGGTATACTCTGAAAAACTAAAGAACAAATGTATCATTTCTCGATATAGTCACCACTGCGTCCAATGCAAGTCCTCCAGCGCCGTTAAAGTGCTTGGATAACTGCAGGGAAAAAAAGGCCATTTGTCGCGTGTGTAACCACTCATACACCGCCTGCTGTACCTTTTCATTGGACCGAAAATTCCCCCCCCCCCCCCAATGTCTCGTTAAGCTATCTAAACAAGTGGAAATCACTTGGGGCTAGGTCTGGCGCGTACGGGGGATGTGGTACACACTGAAAGTGGAAGTCTTCCATGGTTTCGACTATGCACGGGCAGAATGGGATCGATCATTGTTATGTTGCAAAAGGGTACCTTAACTCAGAAGTCCGTGTCGTTTGGATTTGATTGCGGATCGAAGATGATTCCTGAGAAGATTTATATAAGTATCACTGGTGACAGTTTTCTCTCTTGGCATGTAGTGCTCTACAATAAAGTGTCAGCATAACTAACCTTCCCTGCAGATAGATGGCTGCGCGCGAAACTTCTTTGGTTTCGGAGCAAAGAGATAGCGCCATTCCTTGCTCGCTCTCTTCGTTTCCGGCTCGTGGTAGTGAACCCAGGTTACAAGACAATGGTGTGGTTATTATAATTTCTATCACACTTTTAGCCGGTCTCTCTGGCTGTGGGGTTACAACACTTTCTCTCTGTAATCCCGTTTATCACGCAGAGTCTCGTAGCGGAGCGAGAGCTGAGGCGGTTCGACCCCCGCTGGTGACTTGCGGGATACTGAGCCGGCCGCTCAGAAAGCAATGGCAAACTACTGAGCGTAATCTTGCCAAGAGATCAACATACAGCTGAAAGATGCTGGTGTTGACAGCTACGTCCTGTAAAGGATATGCTTAAAAAAAAAAAAAAATCACACTTTTAAAGTTTTCATTTGAAGCCCCCCCCCCCCCCCACCCCCACCCCCGTATTTCTTTATAAATATCTCTGTCCTCGTTGTTACTTTAAAAATATATTCATTCTATTAATTCACGTTATAAATATTTCAGTCTACGTGTTTACAATAACTTATTCAGGTTTTGATAGTTTCTTCTCACACCCCTTCCAGATGAAAGTGCAAATATTTTTGAATACCAAGTGTTTATATCAGGAAGAGTTAGAGCATAACAGTCAGAGAACCGCTGTTCGCTGCATAATTACGCACAAATAAAACAAAGATAAAACCCTTAGCAATAATAACGGTGTTACATTATGCCTCTAGGCGAGTGATTCTCAACCGGTGGTGAATTTCTCTTCCCCCCCCCCCCCACCCCCTCCCCCAGGAAGAAATTTTAGGGTTTCCATGGGGGGAATTAAGATTATTTCAAGGTTGCGTTACTACAAGAACCAGTTACTTGATATTCTTTTTCCCTCTACATTTTACAGTTCTGTACTTCTCACCCTAATGCAATTCTGTTTTATAACGTAAGTAGACCCGCAAATCACGTTTTATGTAGATGTCTAGACTTGTTCTAGTATGTGTTATTAAATTTAATTCAATTTTTATGTATACTGTGTAAGGGTGGGGGGAATTTATAGGGAGGAAATTCGAAAGGGGGGGGGGGTGACGTTCTTATCATATGGTAAAGGGAGGCATGGGCCAAAAAAGGTTGAGAACCACTGCTCTACGCCGTCGAAAAGCAACTGGTCGCCTAATTAGAGGCGTTGCTTTACATTATTTATCATACATCGGAGGGCATATCGCATGACCCAAAATGTTTTGGCTTGTTTGTTAACTAAGGCAGTATTAAGCGCACACCCAGTGGATCTCACGTTGCATTAATTCTCTGGGGGTTTAGTTTTATTTTATTTTTTAGTTGTTTCTTTTTTCGCTCCCTCGCATTGAACTCAAGCGTAGTTCATATACCCTGCAGCCAGTAGGGTTAGGATCGCATAGCCTCTCCCAGGAGGGATGAAAAGTGAAAATTACCTGCCGATGACCCGCAGACTACACAAGTCAGCCCCATCTCCCTTTGGTATAGACCGGAAACCATGATCGCGAGGTGGGAACGGAATTCACTTGGTCAGATTTTTCTGTCCTAAACCTGCGACTGGCCTAGCAACACCTAAGAAGTATAATCGGGAGATCTAACATATATGCAATAAGGCAAACCAGCTCATTGGACAAATGGCATCAATACTAAAGAACAAACACCAATCAACAGCTACTATGAAAGCCCTCTACAACAATATTCCTACAAACTTTATGCTACCAGTGCCAAACATGTACAGTGACAGAAAAGGAGAAAAGAAAAGTGACAACAAGAGAAATGTGATTCCTGAGAAGAATACTCAATGTATCAAGAAGAGAGAAAATCAGAAATGAAGAAATCAGGACTAAAGCGAGGGTTACAGCAGCTCTACATTTTATTAGAAGGCAGCAAATTAAATGGTTTGGCCATGTAACTACATTACCAACTAACAGTATACCACAACAAGCAATGGTGAACAGGCCAAATGAAAGCAGAAGAAGAGGCTGACCATGTAAACGATGGACAGAGGGAATTGCAGAGTCCGTGGGAATCCCGATACAAGACGCCCATAAACGAGCACTCTCCCGCTGTTTGTGCTACACATTGACACCGCAAGGTACAAGAGGAACAAGATTAGATTAGTAAAAGACTGGGCATCTTGGCGTAAGCTAGTTGATGGATTTTGTTCCAATGAGGGATAAAGGGATACGGAGAAAAAGAAGAAGAAGAAGAAGAAGAAGAAGAAGAAGAAGAAGAGAGAAGAAGAAGAAGAAGAAGAAGAAGAAGAAGAAGAAGAAGAAGAAGAAGAAGAAGAAGAAGAAGAAGAAGAAGAAGAAGATGAAGAAGAAGTAGAAGAAGAAGAAGAAGAAGAAGAAGAAGAAGAAGAAGAAGAAAAAGAAGAAGAAGAAGAAGAAGAAGAAGGGGAGGAGGAGAATAAGAAGATAACGTTGGTTGACTGATTAATTACAATGTGCAACTAAGTTCACTAACCCCTAAGCCATAGGTTGTTTAATCAACAAGATAATAAAAAGAAAATCTTGATTACATACCGTATGTATGAAAATGTGCCCGTGCCACTAGAATAATATGAATATGCCGTGCAAATGAATAATATTACTAAGAAGCTGGACAAAAGAAAGCTACACACACAATGTGGTTTGTGTACTTTAAGCCTGTCTAGAATATGGAGTAGACCAAGTCACCAGACTGCTTAACGCAATATATAATACTAAAGATATACCGCCTGAATTATGTAATTCTATATTTATTGCAATCCCGAAGAAACCAGGGGTCTTGGAAATTGATGTTGGACAACAGGATGTCTTCATCCGACATACAGGACTTCACGCTGGAGTTCACAGCCAGCGAACGAAAGCAAGCAAGCAAGCAATGAGAAGAACAATGTGGGTTTGTAGAAGGCAAGAATACAGTAAATGCTGTGTATATGCTGAGAACATTAATTGAACGTTCTGTAGAAGTAAACAAAGGTCTACACCTTTGCTTTATTGACTACACAAAGGCTTTCGATAATGTAAGGCATGTCCACATGATAGAGATGCTTGCAGATCTTCAAATTGATGGGAAAGTCCTTAGAATTGTAAAAACATATATTGGAAATATCAAGCTGTTATAAGAATTGACAATGAAGAAGGTCAATATCAGCCTATTAAGAGAGGTGTGAGACAAGGATGTGTAATAATGTCTCCAGATCTTTTTTTTCCCTGTACAGTGAAACTATTTTCATAAATGTAGAAGAAATGAATGGAATCATCATTGGAGGAAGAAACATCAATAACATTAGATATGCAGATGATACAGTATTGATTGCAACATTTTGGTAGATGCGGTTGTTGCACACAGTGAACAACTGGGGTTAGAATTAAATTGCTCCCCCGATGTGTCTCCACCTTGCCGTGGTGGGGGAGCTTGCGTGTCCCATCGACCCCATGTGCTTGCCGATGGGTGAAAACTACATATCGGACGGCTCGTGGGATAGGGACCAGACTAAGAGAGACACAACCTGCTGCTCTGCAGGTAAGACTGAGGATAGCAGTCAAAATCAGGCAAACGATCCCAAAATCTCAGTTCGGGCATAATTTCTAAGGCTCCCATCCGAGGTGTATGGCTGAACGTCTCTAAGCCATAAACTCTCGGAAGTGAGAGCCTGGCCGACACAAACCTACATCAAAATTGTGATGATGTGCTGAGAACGCTACATGCTCGGCGCAGATTCGTTCGATGGCTCTTAGCTGGGGGATATGAGGTATCCCCGGATGAAAGGGCCTGACCGTTACTCGCCCACAGACGCACGGAGGTAAGGTGCTGAGCCGGCAGCACATGTAGCCTACCTCGTGAGCGAGTACAAAAGGTGGAAAAACACCTCGGTCGCACGTCTCGCAGACGTCCGATAGTCTGTAACCACACTCATGGAGTGAGTGTAGTCAAAGGTGGAAAATTGTCTCGTTGACACGAAATGGAACGCCTGTCTTGCGAATTCATTACGTGGCAGCCCGAAGCGAAAGCTTGCTGCGTGGAAGCCGAAACAAGAGTCTCGAAACCCGAGGAAGGCTAACCTCATTAAAAAAATGCCCGCCGGAAGCCGGAAGTGTCGTCCTACGGGTGGCAAACTAAAAATTGACACTACGCAATTACGTCCGAGTGAAATGTCTCGTCCGAATGTCTCTCGTGCTAGGAACAGCTCTGACTACCTAGTTTCCGAATGCCGCTCTTGTTCGGAACAGCTCTGACTAGGTAGTTTTCCGAATGTCTGTCGTGCCTGGAACAGCTCTGACGGGCGCAACGACAAGCACATGTCCGAAAACTCGCTGAGTGGATACCGTCTGCAAACCTGTCTGGTTTGTGCGGGAATGGCCCGGGGCAAACGAAATGACCAATATATTGAAGTGAGGATTTAAAGCAGCCATGAGCAGGACGTGACGATTCCTTCGGCTAGCCCAGAACCAGGGCGTTATGTGTCGGCCCTGCAACTATGGAAGCAACCTTGGATGGCGGAAAATGCTATGGACTGTCCCTGCCTTCCTTTGAGGGATGACCGTTGTCTTCGACCGTTCTAACTTGGCCAGCATAGTTGTAGATGGCACCACAAAAGTGAGAGTCTCCCAGGAATGCTACCTGGTCAAAAAAGCACGCTAAAGTCGATGTGTTGGCCTACGGGTTTCGGCCCAAGGGCGCATAACAGACACACCGCAATCACATCTGAAAAAACACTCCGGATGAACGAAAAGAAAAAGAAGAATTAAATTGTAAGAAGACAAAGATTATGGTCCTCACTAGGAAGAACGAAATACCACAATGTATTATACAAGCAAATGGGAATATTCTTAAGCAAGTGAATCGGTACAATTATCTCGGAACACTCATAACATCTGATGGGAAATGTCTTGAAGAGATTAGAACAAGAATCGCCAGGCGAAGGTAGCCTTTGCAAGATGGAAAACATACTGACCAATAAAAAGATGGCATTTACAACGAGAAAAAGAATGTTGAGGTTCTACATAGAACCTGTGCTTTTGTATGGATGTGAAGCGTGGACAATGAGCAAACAGGCTGAAAAACATCTGATGTCTATGGAAATGTGGTTTCTGAGGAAAATGCAAAGAATACCATGGACAGACAGAAAAACTAATGACCAGGTACTACAAGAAACAAATGAAAATCGTAAACTGATTAGAGAAATTAGACGTAGACAGTCAACATTTTTTGGTCACTTTATGAGAAGAAATAAATTGGAGAACTTGGTGACAACTGGCAGGACTGAGGGGAAAAGAGCAAGAGGAAGGTAGAGAAGTAAATACCTGGATGGCTTGGCCTCGCGGCATGGTCGAGACAGGAACACTGAGCTGATCCACGACTCTGTTGATCGAATGAGATGGTGAGACATGACCGCCGACGCTTACCTGCGTGGCACATGATGATGATGATGGTGAAGCCTGTCTTGTGTCGACCTGTTCCTATTTTGCGTTCATTCGTTTTCGGTATGAGCTAGTTAGCAGCCTCCCTTCATTTCTTTGCCAAGGTGATTCATATCTACATCTACGTAGTTGAGAGAAAGTACAGCAATTACACAAACTTTTTCCACCTTTGATGATTCATTCTGAGAAATAGGCGAGGCAGTCGTAGTTACTTGTCTTTGCGGTTTATCTCTTTCTATTGCAAGCAGCTGTTATTTCGATAAATTAACGCGCTCACGTGTGTAGATGCCGCACTCCCTGGCGAAGGCTTTATTGACTTTCTCTGTAATCCCGTATATCCACGTAGGGTAACGCAGCTGCGCGAGATTCGGTAGCGGATCGCGTCGCGTTGGTTACTTGCGGGGGTATGTGAGCCGGTCGCTCAGAAAGCAATGGCAAACTACTGAGCGTAATTTTGCCAAGACATCAACGACAGTTGACAGCGATGGCCTGTAAATAGGATATGCGGGGGGAAAAAAAGAAACAAAAACGTGTGTAGATCTACGAAAACTATAAAATTATGGGTTTAACACCACCTGCAAATGCCCAGTTGTGTATATAATTGTATCAGTGTATTCAAAACAATGTTTTCCCGTAGTGAATTCGAATAACGAAGACACAAACAATAGATTGCACGATTTATTGCCTGACATATTTCGCTGCATCTCGTCAGGTACATACTACAGAAATCACACAACTTACGTGAATTAACTAGATAAATCCTTCAAGTTGAAATATACACATATTCGCACAGTAATGTCACTTATCTACCACGGTAATTTTAAGCTGACTAACATGTCTTTCTGTTTACACAATTCTGGCTTGCGTTGATAGATCATAATTGCTTCTGCAAACTTTAACAAGCGAGTATTTTGTGTGTTAAACAACACGCGAAGGGCAGTGTTTCTGTCCACCATATGGCCACTGTCGACGATGTGCCTACCAATTGAAGACGCCGGGAGCTTCCGGTGTGTCGGCCCCACGAGGCTAGCATCTCCTGTGTGTTGTATCTTGTTGACCCATCGAGGTATGTGTTCTAACACCCGTTTGTTAAGCTGTCTCTCAGTTCTACCAATGTAAACGGCCTGGCATCTACATGTGAATTGGTAAATACAATTGTTTGTGGCGTACAGAGGAACAGGCTCTTTGACTGCTGGTGTAGGAATCGGTACGGTTTTAAATCTAATGACTGGAGTTGCCGCACAGAATGTTCGGCCTACAGCTGTAGTAAGCCGGTCTTGTAGACGTTGCATTACGTCATCCCCTCGAAAGGTTAGCTGGATGAATACCTTGAGTTTAGGGACTGTAGTTACGTCTGCTTTGGGTTTGGGCTGTTGGCAGTGGCGCTTTATAAATCCTGTAGAGTACCCATTCAGGTTTAAGACTTTCTTCAGAGTTTCAAATTCCTCTGTCAGTGTGTCCTGGGTGCATATCTTTCTAGCACGGTCAAACAAGGTCCGTACTAAGCCACGTTTGTACTGGACAGGTGTAAAGCTCTGAAAATTTAGGTATTGGCCAGTCCATGTTCCTTTGCGATACACCGATCTTTGAATTGTGCCGTCTGCTCTACGTCTCATTAGAATATCTAGGAACGGCAACGCTTCGTTGTGTTCGTGTTCCATAGATAGAGAGATGTTTTTATGCGTCTCGTTCATTGTGGCCTGAAACGATGTTGCTTGTAGCTCGTCTGTGGTGATAATTAGTATATCGTCCACATAACGACGGTAAAAGGCCAAGTTGTTGATGTCTGAGGATCTCTTTTCTTCTAAATGTGCCATGAAGATGTCCGCTAGAATAGGACCAAGAGGACTCCCCATGGCCACTCCGTCAATTTGGCGGTATGACTTAGTTAGAAAATTGAATTGTATGTTGGCGGTACAAAGTAGTAGTAGCCTCTCCAGAATAGGTGTTGGTATGCCTAATTTTAGTTGTTTGTCTTCAATGCGTTCCCTTATTATTTGCACTGTCTCCTCTAATGGAACGTTAGTGAATAGGGAGGCTATATCCATGGATGCCATGTGTTTGTTAAAGTATGTAAAAGTATCAGTGTATGTTTATTTTGTGTGTGCTGACGAAGGCTCTAGCCGTAACGTCTATTTTGACACTTGTGATTGTATTCTAGTAAAGCTTACGAATTATATTTTTCATTATCTTGGGTTTACCCATTGTATTTGTACAGCTTTTCTGAAACTGCACCAATTTCAGTATGTGTGTAAAAAGTATGCTATATAGTCATGAAAACTGTAAATAAATCGACGTTTCTAGAACGTTCCTATTTTCGGCTTCAGGTTCTGACACTAAATTTGAAATATGAAACAACTTCGGTGATGGGGGAGGGTATCGGAAAACAATAGAACTCACCCAATCAGTGTTGCCATCTCCCTTTGATGAAAAAGCACCAAAATCGACCCCAGAAAAGCACCAAAAAGCACCAAAATTTTTTGGAAAGCACCAACAACAAAAAAAAGCACCAACTGTTTTTATTACAAATGCAACAAGGTAGCACTGTATAATTTATTATTATCATTTCATATTACAATGCAGTTTATTCCAGATCCGTCAAATCCCAATCATTCTTGGTGATTGACATCGTCTGCCGGTGCAGGAATCAATCAAGTATCGTCTCCATTATGAAGACTGGCCGCAATGGGTCTTCAACACCTTCTGTCTCTCACCTTGATTGTACATTCTGTCAGACTGATGTTCGTTAATCTCTTGATGTTATCTTCCAACTTGTATCGTTCTCTACCTATTACTTGCTTGCCTTACATATTACTTATCCTCCAGTATATTTTTTATAAGAATGTTATGTCTTTTAACATGGCAGAAATATTTGACTTGCGTATTTTTTACTTCTTTCGTCAACTCTCTTTTCATGTAAACGTAGAAGCCACATATAATGTGTTTCACAATTTATTGCCTGGCATATTTCGTTCCATCGCGTCAGGTGCATACTGCAGTTATATATAGTGAATAAATGAATAATACTTAAGCTGAAACAATTAAAACAAAGTCACACGTATTGTTCGAATATGGAACGTCTGTTATCGCCAATTTTAATTTGAAATGTATGTGTTTTAAAAGATGTTCAGTTGGTTTTATGTTTGTAAAGTCGTTTAAGCGACTTCTCTGGCGCTTTACGTTCTATGGGATGCGACCTGGAAGTTCATATATATATATATATCTTATATATAAATTAGGATCTCCGTCTGTCTGTCTGTATGTCTGTATGTCCGTCTGTCCTTTGTGCGCTCGCGAACGGCCCATCCGATTGAGATGAAATTTTCTAAACGCCTTTCTTTCATTCCAGTGCAGCCCACTGTCATATTTTTTTAGTGTGAAATCGCCTGCTTACCCAGTATTATTTCATTTTTCACTTTTCATCATAATTTAATATATCTCAGGGGACCTAACTCTATAAAAGTTATTTCAAGGGGCATAACTTTTCTGTATAACTTATAGTCATATTGTGGCATCGTTTTCAAAGATTTATAAACTCTTTGTCCATAGTTATGTACCGGCATGTGAGTTATAATAAATAATGATACAATCTGTAAGGCATTTTCAAAGTTTTCATAAAAATAATGCACAATGCATAACATTGTAACTCATCTTTTTTTGCTTAAGAAGTTACTGTAGTCATGCAGGTGATTAGAAAGCGTTTTCATTAAAAAATAATGGATGGTGTGTAGAAGGGCATTTTTTTAAGTTACTTTTTTTGTTGTATGAATTTAATGAGACGCTACACTCCAGGAGCTGGGCGAAGTCACGCCGGGTCAGATAGATAGACAGACCCACCTTTTCGCAGGAGTTGTCTACTCCTCCTTTTCCTTCTTCTGCTGATGCTGCTGCCGCCGCTCCATTTACCCAAGTTAATTGTTGGGGGAAGATGTAAAGATCTTTCAAGTGCTCTTTCAAATGCTTTTTGTAAGTTGGTCTTCGTTTATCTAAGGTTGTTCTAACTGCAACCAATAAATGATTAGACAGACAGGCAGACAGACAGACAGAGAGGGAGGGACGGACAGACAGACAGACAGACAGACAGATAGTCGGTAACGGGAACGGGAACTTATATGACTACTTATATGAATTAAATGAGATGCTCCCCACCAAGGACTGGGCGATGCCGGGTCAGACAGACAGACAGACAGACAGACAGACAGACAGACAGACAGACAGACAGACAGACAGATAGTCGGTAACGGGAACGGGAGCTTATATGACTAATTATATGAATTAAATGAGATGCTCCCCACCAAGGACTGGGCGAAGCCGGGCCGGGTCAGCTAGTATATATATATATATATATATATATATATATCTTCTTATATATAAAAAAGACTTGTGCGTCCGTATCTCTGTCCGTATGTCCTTTATTTGTTCGCGAACGGCCCATCCGATTGAGATGAAATTTTCTACACGCCTTCCTTTCATTCCAGAGCTGTCAACTGTGATATTTTGTTAGTGTGAAATCGCCTGCTTACTCAGTATTATTTCATTTTTCATTTTTCATCATAATTTCATATATCTCAGGGGACCTAACTCTGTAAAAGTTATTTCAAGGGGCATAACTTTTCTGTATAACTTATAGTCATATTGTGGCATCGTTTTCAAAGATTTATAAACTCTTTGTCCATAGTTATGTACCGGCATATGAGTTATAATAAATAATGATACAATCTGTAAGGCATTTTCAAAGTTTTCATAAAAATGATGCACAATGCATAACATTGTAACTCATCTTTTTTTGCTTAAGAAGTTACTGTAGTCATGCAGGTGATTAGAAAGAGTTTTCATTAAAAATAATGGATGGTGTGTGGAAGGGCATTTTTTTAAGTTACTTTTTTTGTTGTATGAATTTAATGAGACGCTACCCGCCAGGAGCTGGGCGAAGTCACGCCGGGTCAGATAGATAGACAGACCCACCTTTTCGCTGCAGTTGTCTACTCCTCCTTTTCCTTCTTCTGCTGATGCTGCTGCCGCCGCTCCATTTACCCAAGTTAATTGTTGGGGGAAGATGTAAAGATCTTTCAAGTGCTCTTTCTAATGCTTTTTGTAAGTTGGTCTTCGTTTATCTAAGGTTGTTCTAACTGCAACCAATAAATGATTAGACAGACAGACAGACAGAGAGGGAGGGACGGACAGACAGACAGACAGACAGACAGACAGACAGACAGATAGTCGGTAACGGGAACGGGAACTTATATGACTACTTATATGAATTAAATGAGATGCTCCCCACCAAGGACTGGGCGATGCCGGGTCAGACAGACAGACAGACAGACAGACAGACAGACAGACAGTCGGTAACGGGAACGTGAGCTTATATGACTACTTATATGAATTAAATGAGATGCTCCCCACCAAGGACTGGGCGAAGCCGGGCCGGGTCAGCTAGTCTTATATATAAATTAGGATGTGCGTATCTCTGTCTGTATGTATGGCCTTTATTTGTTCGCGAACGGCCCATCCGATTGAGATGAAATTTTCTACACGCCTTCCTTTCATTCCAGAGCTGTCAACTGTGATATTTTGTTAGTGTGAAATCGCCTGCTTACTCAGTATTATTTCATTTTTCATTTTTCATCATAATTTCATATATCTCGGGGGACCTAACTCTGTAAAAGTTATTTCAAGGGGCATAACTTTTCTGTATAACTTATAGTCATATTGTGGCATCGTTTTCAAAGATTTATAAACTCTTTGTCCATAGTTATGTACCGGCATATGAGTTATAATAAATAATGATACAATCTGTAAGGCATTTTCAAAGTTTTCATAAAAATGATGCACAATGCATAACATTGTAACTCATCTTTTTTTGCTTAAGAAGTTACTGTAGTCATGCAGGTGATTAGAAAGAGTTTTCATTAAAAATAATGGATGGTGTGTGGTAGAACGTTCTTTTAAGTTACATTTTTTTTTGTTGTATGAATTTAATGAAGCCGGACAGGGTCAGGCAGACAGATAGACAGACAGACAGACAGATAGACAGTCGGGAACAGGAACTTATATGACTACTTATATAAATTAAATGAGATGCTTCACACCAGGAGCTGGGCGATGTCGGGCCGGGTCAGACAGACAGACAGACAGACAGACAGACAGATATTCGGTAACGGGAACGGGAACTTATATGAATTAAATGAGATGCTTCCCACCAGGGACTGGGCGAAGCCGGGCAGGGTCAGCTAGTATATATATATATATATATATATATATATATATATATATATATATATATATATATATATATGTGTGTGTGTGTGTGTGTGTGTGTGTGTGTGTGTGTGTGTGTGTGTGTGTGTGTGCGCGTGTGTGTGTGTGTTGTTAACTTCAATTAACGTACTTAAATGTGAAAATGTCGCAACATTCTAGCACACTGGCTTCATAGTTAACGACAGTCAGAGACGTTCAAAATAAGTCCAGAAGAGAGTGGCTCTAGCACTGCAGTGGTTAAACGGCATTGGGGGGCTGTGGCACAACAGCAAATTACCAGATATCTTTTATATCTATTACAGACAGACAGGCAGGCAGGCAGGTAATTAGTCTGATAGGCAAGCGAACAGACAGGATTTTGATAGACGGACGAGCCGACGGATTGTTAGAGAGACAGACACGCAGACAGATGAACAGACAGACAGTTAGATCGGCATCCTGGGCAGACAAGTATGTAGAGTATCCTGGGCAGACAAGTCTGTGGAACATCCTAGACAGATAATAGTCTGTGGAGTGACCTGAGCAGTCATTAGTCAAGCTCATAGATTCAGGATTGAACATGGCCTCTGCTGTTATGAAACTACCTGAAGACTGCAAACTTTAAACGCTTGCGAGACTGCAAAAGAGTCATAGTAATCCCCCACAATGATGGTAGGTAATCAGCAACCAAGTCTGGCACTGGCGGTTTGGAGAGTTCACGAGCATGCCTGGAACGAGTATGTTGCTTGGCTATCAGGACGAAATTAACACTGTCGCCCATGATTATCTTTTTCAAGTCGTAGAAGTGTAAATTCGACGCGGCAATTAAAAAACAAAAGCATCATCATGTGCCTTGCCAAATGGTCTAGACGTTCATGTCTCGCTTCCTGGTGTTCTAGATCAGTTATGTTGATGATATCCTCCATTCCACCGTCTTAGACCACTCTATACCATTTCTCTCGGTCTGCCCCTAAGACAGAATCATCTCTGCTACAGCTGATCTTGCCAGTCGTCGGGGTGTTTTCCACTGTCCATTGCCTCTCTTCTCATTATTTGAACCAAGGACATTGTTTCCTTCTTATAGTTGCGTGTAATGCTTTACTTTCATTAGTTTCTGTTTGTCGTTCAATGTTTGTTATGTGTCTATTCCGACAGTAGCGAGAAGACAGGCATGCTTCGTGCAGAGTGATATGCTTTAGTTAAAAAGCCAAAGTTACCGAGCGTAAATTGGATCTTTTCACCGGGGCATGCTGGTGTGTAGGGAAACGAGCAGACGGGCAGATTGGCTGAATCTATACCTCTGGGTGGGGAACTGGTACATGATAAGGCGGATATGATCATGGCTCCCTAGCATCTTATATATAGTGTGTAAGAACAGATACACCATTATTACTGGGATAGAATAGTGCTCCAGGGAGTGACCAGGAGAAGTGGCCGACATTCAGTTCTCCGAGGAAAGGCCAGACAGGGACCCAGTCAGATTTCAACTGGCACCATTAGTATTGTGACTCTTCGCTGGTTGTTGAAGATGAGGACGGCGAGCGCATAGGAATGTTAGGAGTGCTGTGATGTCGGTTCTTGACTCAGCTTAACTAAACTCAATTAATTCCGGCATCGTTTACATACAGGATGGTTCGCTTGTGGTCTTCAACGATCCCCCAGAGTTTTTCTGAGTCGCTCCAGTCGGCCAAATTTTCTCCCTCTGTTCGGTGAAATCAGGACAGTCAAGTAGGAGATGTTTCGGTGTTTGCTTGAGTGCTCCACATTTACAAGATACAGAGTCAGTGAGACTCATTCGGTAGAGATGTGATGTGAGTCCACAATATCTTGTTCTGAGTCTGTAGATTTTGGTCTGCAGACTTCTACCAAACTCATTTTTGCTGTCGTGTTCTGGTCTAAAGTTTTTGATTTCTTACAGCTAGTCTGGCAGCCACAGGTATTTACAACAATCCTCGCAGAAATCGCTTCGCAGTTGTCTCCAAACTCGTCCTAACTCAGTTCGTTCAAATAATAATAATAATAATAATAATAATAATAATAATAATAATAATATATGCCGTTGTAACTCTTTCAGTTCCAGTCTAACAATGGTTACATTAACCCCACCCTTATTTGGGAATCGCATTCATTCTGTCCAAAACATTTGTTACATAGCTTTCTATTATCATAGGTACTTATTTAAACTCATTCTGATGCACGCATTTCTTATTATAAAAATGACAATATACCTGTCACATAAAGAGCTCAGAAAGTACGCGGTGCATGCGTTATTGAATGATCTTAGCAGTCTGATTCTGATGTCTCTGAACCCGGTTGCAGAATTCCAGATGTGCCCGAGAGCAATGAAAACAGACACATGTTGTTTGTTTTGGTGTCGACAGTTCCCTGTGAATGTCTGTGTATTTGTGTTTGTTTGGTGCACCTGCATCCACCGGGAATGGTTTATCCGTTCCGGTTGTACAAGAGAACTATCGTCTTAAAACTATTAGCTGCTTCTGTTACCAGCCATTGCTCATCATCATCATCATCCACTGCATTTCCGGCTGGCGTGGGCGATCATGCCTCTCCACAAATTACGATCTCCAATGTCATGGATCAATTCGTGTGTTGACTCCCTACCGTGCCATGACACACGACTGTTAAGAATTTTCTCACGCTGTCTTCCTGTATCTCTCTTTCCACAAGTATTTCCGGTTGTCACATGTTCCAGTTTTTCTCTTCTCATAACGTGGCCAAAACAAAAGATGACTGCCTTTTTCTGATGTTTGCGACTCAGCTTCCCTTAAAACGTCCTGATTGCTCATTTTGGCTATCCAATCAATTTTCATTGCTATTTCTAAACAATAACACTCTGGGTTTGAAGAAGTTAACAGGTTCAATGTTAAGCAAACAGAAGGCTTGTACCAAACAAAAATGGGTGGCGGAAAATGGGAAAGTATGGTTGTGTCACGGTTATAGTTATAACTTAATAGTTGTTAATATGATAGTAGACATGTTTTATTATACATCAGATTAAAGTGAGTTGCGTATGGGAAACTGCTGTACGATATTTTAACTATAGTCAGATTTATAAGCCCACGGCAGTTACGGGAAGTTCGAATAAGACGATTTATCATCATAAGGCAATTAATCAGTTTATGTTACAACAAGCTAGGACTGGGGGACGCCCTATGTTACCGGGGCTAGCAAGGGAAGCAAAGAGTAGTAATACTGCCACCCTATATCATATCACAGGCATGTCGTAAAAGGCGACTGAGAAGGGTTGGGTTTAGGGCAGACTGCCCCATCACGCGAAAAATAGCAGCTACAAAATCCAAACAACCATGGACAAGTCACATAAAGAGCTGAGTTCAGTTGAGTTGAGCTAATAACCGACGTCATCTCTGTCATTTCTTCTTCTTATTCTGCGTTCATCCGGATTTTTTTTTTTTTTTCGGACGTGACTGCGTTGTGCCTGTTTACAGCAGAGCTGCGTTCTTGCGCCGTTAGGCCGACACATCCTACTTCTGCGGGTATTTGTTGACCGGGTTAACCTTCCCGGGCTATCATTTCTAGAAACCGCTTTCCAGTTGACACAACAATCAATCAATCAGGTGCCGTCTCCACAATAAAGGTTGGCTGCAATGGATCTCCAACACTGTCTGTCTCTCGCCTTGACTGTACATTCTGTCAGGCTGAGATTCGTCCATCTCTTGATGTTATCTTCCCACTTGTATCGTTGTCTACCTTTTGCTTGCTTGCCCTTAACCTTGCCTTCCAGTATGGTTTTTATAATAAGAGTATCATGTCTTTTAACGTGGCCAAAATATTTCACTTGCCTCCTCTTTATTTCTTTCAACTCTCTTCATTCCCAGTTTTTCTAGAACCTCTGTATTTGATTGTTTTTGTCTCCATGAAATACGACATATTCGTCTGTATATCCACATCTCCAGGGCTTCTATGCGACTTTCTAGTTGCTTGTTCAATGTCCTGGCTTCCGAGCCATACAGTAGCTGGTCAAGGATATGCACTACTGACGTGCTCAAACGAGAGCGAAACTCGAGTATAGTGCTTCCATATTGACGTGGATAGGCCTTAGGTTCATACCAGAATACGATCAGCCTTGCCAGTAGTGGGTTGTGCTCAATATTTAAATTTCAAATCCCGAAACAACCTAATAATAACCATACAGTAGCGTTGAATATACGTAGCATTTGCCAATTCTCATTTTTAATGCGTTATTAATGACACAACAACAGGGATATAACTCTACTATTTACGTTTCCAGCCGCCATCACATGGCTATCCCACAATCCATTGTTGTAAACAGAAATCTGTTATGGCCGACAGCATATCTAAAACTTTATACGATTATAAAATTGATCTTCGAGAGGCCATACAAAAGGGTCAGATAGTTCCAGTAGCCTTTGAAAAGTGTCCTTTATGTTGCGAAAAGCGAGGAGCTTTACTCTGTGACACATGCGTGAATAAAGGACAATTTACCCACACACAAAGACGAGACGGGAAAAGGTAAAAAAAAAAAAAAAGGATTTTTCATATTTTTATTGTTTATATCTAGGTACTGATGTCATTTCGGTTTGGTAGGACCTGCGTAAATTTCCAGGTCAAGGGCAGATGCTTGTGCGTCATTTAAGTGAATAATTAACACATTGTTGCTTTCTTTTCGCAGTTTTATTGACAAAAAGAAGGAATGGACTGCGAAAAATGGACACAGAGAGAAAATATGTCGGAGGTAGGTGCTGACATAAGTCATTATTATTAAGATTGTTTCTTTGTATAGTATCCTATAAATAATTAGTATAAATTGGGATAGATTTTATGGTATTGTGGGAAGTTCAATATTTTAGTTATACTCAGTCCTATGTAATTCCCTCCTTTAAGCCCAGCTCTTAAATCGATCATCAATATATCCAAGTCACTTTTTTGGACCATTACTTTAAGTTAACACCTTCTGAAGTAAATAACATTGACAATAATTACTTCAAAACAGCTGTATTGGACAGAAAGGGTTATTTGTGCATAGTGCATAAAGTATTATACTTTCTATACACAATACATAACCAATTACTCTAAGCAGGACAATATTCGGCACTCCTCCGAACGACGGTCCCAAATTATTTAGCGTATAATGCATCCCTTACAGAGCCTCATTAGCTGATATAATAAAATATACAAACTGCCAACTAAAATATGGAACTGAGAAAATCGAAATATGTACGAATAATATTTGAAAATTATATGTCGAAATTGTGGCACAAAAGTTGCAAATACTGTCCGAAAACATGTTCTTTGTGACGCATAATCACTTATTAGGGAAACAAAGAATCATATAATTGAGTATGGTGGACTGCTAGACCGATCGATGAATACAATAAAAGTTTATGGGCTCCAGAAACACCAACCACAGTCTTCGGATCCAACCCATCTCTACCTTACATGAGCATACTCATTGAGTCACTAAGGGCACATGCCCGAGTGAAAGTCTGTGTCTCGAGCCATGTTATTGCTTTACTTAATGCCATGACTTCCATAGTCAGGCTACTCGTTGTCAAGGCAAACACATCAGAATCTTCCAACACAATTCACCCTCCAGTCTGAGCCGTAAAAGCTCCCGAACTTCTCACACGTCGAACGACATCTGTGTAAATGACAGTATCAGCTTCTAAAGAGTTCTCAAAGATCAAAGCCTGTACTTCTGCCTCCACAGCAGCTGGATTTTCTTGTCTGCATTTTCTGTCTAGTTGAATGCAAACTGAAAAGGACTTACAGAACTTTGTTGGCACTTGTACCCATTCGCCAAGTTCTAAGTCCTCAAGTTGAACAATGTCTTCGGCTTGACCCATGCATGACTTTACTCTTAACCTTACCACCCTTTATCTTCTTAATTTCATTATGCAATGAATGTTGTGTGTTTGCATTGAATGAGGTAATCACATGTTTGGAAAATTTGTTTTCTTTCCCCCCTGGTTGGAAAATCACTGTATCTATTGTACATCCAAATATATTACGTATGACTTCATTTTGTATCCTCTCCATCCTTTCCATCTGCTTAAGGCTGAGAGTCAGGATTGTCATCGCTTATTCAAAAAAAAAAAAGACCAGATCCTCATATAGAAGACATAGATGTCGCTGCTCACAGTTTGCTGTCGCCCTCACCCTCATCGCAGCCAAACCCTGCTAGGCTTTTATTATCACCTGATCAATGTGCTCAGCATAAATAATGATAAACATGCCACTTTTCTCAGAAATGTCACAACTGCCCCTTTATACCATCAAATTATATTTATGGCATCATATTTGAAGCATGTAATTTTCACACAAAACTTGGGGGGGGGGGGGGGAATACAGCAAAATGCAAAACACTTGGCAGATTTGTATTAATTGTACTTAGTTATAGATTCAGAACCATTATATACACTATTGACATTATTGATGATTATATACAATACTGCTTAGCTTATTCATGATAGGCCAGTTAGTGGATGGCAAAACAAAGCAAATCTTGTTATATGATAACAGAACATGGGAAAACAAAGCAAATCTGTCATACCATTACTATGTGTGTCAGAACAAAATCTTTTGCCATGAGATGATTGAATGCAGTACTGTGTAATTTTTATGAAGTCTTCTGAATTGTACATACAGGATCAAATGAAAACTTGCTGGGTGTTTTTTAAGATGAAGTGTCTTACATTTGATTTGTTTTACAGTGTCCTTAATGTCATTGCAGGCTTGAGGTACAGGTAGAAGACATTGTAAGGGCAGATGTCAAGGTTAGTATTTGAGTACATGTGCCTATCTTTATGTCATGTGCCTATCTGCATGTCATATGTCTACCTGCATGTTATGTGTGTATAAAGATTTGTTGGTTGGTTGGCAGGTTGGTTGGGCGAGAAACTAGTCATATTGTGTTGTTCACTCTTGTATAGATGAGTGCATGTGTCTACCTGTATGTTATGTGTGTATAAAGGTTGGTTGGCTGGCTGATTGGGCGAGAAACTAGTTGTATTGTGTCGATCACTCTTGTATAGATGAGTGCATGTGTCTACCTGCATGTTATGTGTGTATAAAGGTTGGTTGGCTGGCTGATTGGGCGAGAAACTAGTTGTATTGTGTCGATCACTCTTGTATAGATGAGTGCATGTGTCTACCTGCATGTTATGTGTGTATAAAGGTTGGTTGGCTGGCTGGTTGGGCGAGAAACTAGTTGTATTGTGTTGATCACTCTTGTATAGATGAGTGCATGCTCCTATCTACATGTCATGTTTGTGAAGGTTGGCTGGTTGGGCGAGAAACTAGTTGTATTGTGTTGATCACTCGTGTATAGATGAGTGCATGCACCTATCTGCATGTCATGTGTGTGAAAGTTGACTGGTTGGGCAAGAAACTAGTTGTATTGTGTTGATCACTCTTGTATAGATGAGTGCATGCGCCTATCTGCATGTCATGTGTGTGAAGGTTGGCTGGTTGGGCGAGAAACTAGTTGTATTGTGTTGATCACTCTTGTATAGATTAGTGCATGTGCCTGTCTACATGTCATGTTTGTGAAGGTTGGCAGGTTGGGCGAGAAACTAGTCGTATTGTGTTGTTCACTCTTGTATGGATGAGTGGGGACTGCTAATAACTTGGTTCTGTCTCAGTTAAAAAAACAGTGCACTTATTCTGAGATTACTCATAAGCTCTCCACACAAAGTGATGCGGGTCTCTGGTGAAATGATCAATCCATCTGCCTCATGCTAGCAAGGTCATTAGACATTGTTTGAACTGCATCATTAAGACCATGAGTGCAATGTTTCCTGAGACTTGGTGCTATGCTGTTGATCCATCTCATCAGTTATTTATAATCCACAGCAAGCAATTTAAAAATTAGCTCGTAGAAAAACTGCAACACCAACAAAGAGCGAACTTGATAATGTGAATAAAGACGATGTGGCTCTAGTAACTTTACACCATTTTATTAGGTGTCAACAGATTATCCATATAATATAGTGTCACTAAAGACTTAAATATCGTCTATCTAACTGTGCGCACCGTTACATATGTTCATACCTGCCTGATTCGTTCACTTTGCCACTAAGCCTATTTCTTTTCCACCATCCTGTGCTCTTGGCCGTTACGTTTTCTTGATAGGTTCAGTTAGTTCCATAGTTGCTTTCTAACAATTGCCTCCGGTTATTATCCACTTGAAGCTCAAATATATTTCCTTGCATCCAAACATCCACTTTAGTTCTACAATCGAAAACACATGTCACCTTGACCAAGTCACCACAGCGTATATCCCTTTGTTGTCCTGTGATGTCTCCTGTCGCTTAGTTTCCTTGGTTCATGATCCATTCTAGTGCATCCTTAGGAAAAATCCTGTTATCCTTGTTTTGGCGTGTTTGACATCTGGCATTATGCCCCCCCCCCTAAAACAATGATGAAATCATTGATATCTATCTAGATATATATACTACAATCTATAAATACTAAACTATGCCTGATTGCATCACTGACAACACAAGTAATAATAATGGCTGAGTAGAACATTATGGCTACCGTTACTAACCCTCAAAAAAAAAAAAATTATATGATGGGCATGTCTTCCAGTTCACACCCCCGGTGAACGACATGTGACCAGCCCATGGGAAGGCCGGTCCAACTAATTTATTAGTCCCTAACTATAGAGCTCATGTTGTGTGCAATGCTCAGTAGGCAGCTTGTCTTTCTATGGAGCGAGACCGCACCAGATGGGTTAAATCCAGTGCAGTGAAGTTGATCCTCAGCCTCTTTACACAGTGTGCAAGACATGAGAGTTTCTTATCTACCATCATCTGGAGGAATTGTTTGGACTTCCTTGTATTCTTGAAGTGTGCAATGTTTTTAGTACTTAGGCAGGTTCATCACAGAGGAGGTCATAGGTTCTCCCTTCATTGGCCAGACTACTGTCTGTTTCTAAGATGCCCTTGAGAGAGGTTTTAGCCAATGTTTCTTTACTGTGGCACATCAGCACTTCTGTACATTGTGTGTTTAGACATAAAATATTTGATCACAGGGGCAATGACTATAGACAGTGAGAGAAAAACTGGGCCTCAGTTTGAATAATAGGAAAACTTCTTCTTTTTCTGCATTCATCCGGATTGTTTTTTCAAATGTAATTACGATGTGCCAAGTTTATTTGCACCCTTAGGCCGACACATCCGACTTGTGCGGGTGTTTGTTGGCCGGGTTAACCTTCCCAGGGGTAATAGGAAAAGAGAAGTAATGATGATATCAAAGAAACTGATCGTGCTTAAATGTACAATTGGTAAAACAAATGCAACTGCTTCTAGTGCACTGGGCTGATTTTTGTGTGCGGATTAGCTGTCCCTATTATCACTGTCTCCCTAGCCATCAGGCGACTTTGTCTTTTGAGGTACTTGTAATTTTCATCTCCAAGTCAAGGACCCTTTGCCTACATCGAGTTCTTATGAGGACTGAACGTGACCAGGACCTGCCCCGGTGAGGACAACACAAGAAACAACAAGCACGTAGAGGTGCTAATAGAGAAAGAAACCAACAAACGAAAGGCTGCGGAACCTAGTAGGCCCGCCCAAGGACCAGTCTTTATCAGGACCAGCATAAGACAGAAAGAAAATAACCAGACAGCACCAAAAAAACGTTATCCGACAAACAGAGCGGAACCAATAAAACCAGTATGAATTAGGACTAACAATCCACACAACAACGGATCCCGACAATAACCACTGCTGAAGAAGCAGGTTAAACGAGACCAAATTTGGAATTTTTTTTTTTTTCGAAAATTTAAACTGGAACAGGACAAGAAGACAGCATTTTAGTCCAAACTGACTGGTGTAGGGGTTGAAAACACTACCTCAACATCAACACACTGGAAGTTTAAGAGTCGGCGCTGTTGTGCTTTCAGCCATGCCGACTCACTAATGTTTCTTTTAATGGGAATTGCATTTAGCAGACATTAGAACCCATTTGTCAAGTTGATAGAGCATACCTTCAATGAACATCATTTCTCTCTGATTTGGGAGGGCATTGATGAGTGCTTCAGTAGTTTCCGATCATAGCAAAGAACCATCAATCCCCTGCCAGTTCAATTTAGGCTAATGACGGCCATTTATCCACAGTGTGCGACAATGTGTGGTAGAAGTCTTGCAAGGGTTCCATAAACGCTCAGAGTTTGCTAGCAACCATGGTGTGATCCAGGGTATCCCTTGATATGATCCCCAGCAGCCTTAACTTTCCCCCATGCCTGTAATCAAAGTCATCACACCACGCTTCAGACTTCAGAGTTAAGATTCAGTTTTCCAGAGAAATATCTTGGAAAGTAAGGACGGTCGTTCTGGTACTGATAAAATCACACGTTGGGTTATGATTGGTCTATGTACTGGCAATATCACATATTGGGTTACGATCGGTCTATGTACTGACAACATCACTCCTTGATTACAATTGATCTATAAAAATATGCCCAGTATACTCAAGGCATGAAAAAGGAATCTTTTTTTGTTTTTTGCTATTCCAGAGAATTCATGGACCAAACTCACAAACCTATCTTCAAAGTGGTGTTATTTTAATTGATAAAAAACAGTTCTTCATTATTTTTTCTTATGTACTTACCACCTGACATTGTTGTCTAGATTGGCTGCTTCCAGTCAAATTGTTTTTGTTTTAATTATAAATCTCTTGAAGTTAACTATCAACAAATATGTTGTTTTCTCTTTCAGAGAACTCAAATTGAAACAGTTAAATTAAAGATTTCTTTTTTGAAGAAAGCTTTAACTGAAACTAAAGCAAAATGCGATTTGGGTAAGTTTTAAACTTCTCTGCCGTAATAATGTTTATTTTTGTTTTATGTGTATATATATATGTGAGGAAAAGAGAGACTTATGTGTGTGTGCGTGCATGCATGCATGCATGCATGCACACATGTGGGTTGGGGCATAGATCGGTAGGTATTAATTAATTATCATCAGAGAGACATTTACTTTTCATAGTTGCCTGTTGAGATTATATGCTTGTGTGACATGAATTTGCGTTGGTTCCATTACTCTGCAGGATTCTCAAAATGTTGCTTTCCATTATCTTCTCATTCTTCCTGGGTATAAGCCACCTTTTCTGTATCTCAATAAGTAAAACAAAGTAAAGAACCCTTTTCCACATCTTGAGAACATTTGAGTGAATGGTGATAGCACCATAATATAGACCAATTGGTTCTTGGTGGCTGAAGTGGTTAATATCATGCTGCTCATCCTTACTTCCCTGGTGGGTTCCCTTAAGGGGCTGAGTGGTCTCGTGGTATGGTGTCCGTCTCAAGTGCTGGAGGTCCCAGGTTCAAGCCCCGGTGAGGGCCGGGATTTTTTCACGTGGACTTCTAGTAACAAAATTTCCCTTGGTCTCTGAGTTGTGAGATCGGACGCCCGTGTGTATTGTTGCGCATGTAAAAAGTCCCTTGGCAGTTGGAAACCGAAAAAGAGTAGCCTAACAGCACTGCACGAGCAAAATTTTGTGTTAAAAATCTACCTAAAGTATTTCAAGATTCTCGCCAGTGCTACGGAGTTCGTGCACTGAGCTGAGTTTCTCCGGATTCAGGCTTGAGTTAGGAGTAGAAAGGAGCACTTATGGAGTACACCCGTGTGCCGTGATGTTGATCCGTCGACTAAACTAAAACTTCCCTGGTGTCCATTTTAAGTTGGGTCAACCTTGGCGCACAGGTCACTTAAATCTGCCTCAGTAGGGATTCAGACATATAACCACCGGCTAACAGGTAAGAATGCTAGCAACTGGATTAGCGCATCACCCATCTTAGTAAAGCTTTTCTGTTATTGAGTTTTGCATGAAATAAATTACATAAATGCTCTGATTTTCTGTCTTCTCTCCTGCTTTCCTCTCCTTGTTCTTTTTGTTTAGTGTGATGATGTAGTGGGTAGCACACTCACTCACTACGAGAGGGCTTCAAATTAAAACCTTAAATGTTTAGATGTTGGTGAACATATTCTGAAAAGGTACGGAACAAATTTATTATTGTTTTATGTAGTCACTACTGCATTCAGTGCAAGACCTCCAGCGCCGATAAAGTGCTGGATTCCTATAGAAATATCAACTCTGGGGTCACTACTTGGTGTGCCTGACCCAGTCATAAGCACAGAAGTCATGCTGTTTTGAAACTTCCTACTCCACTCATACATTTGCTGGACTGACAATCACCAAACTAAAAATTCATTTGCCGGTTAATTTCTTTAGGTTTCACCCCTTCACTGATCTAAAAACGGATAACAGAACGCTGCTCAGTTGGGCAGCCATTTTTAAACAGCTTATGATGTCATTGTGTTCATCTGCACTGTGATGTCATATCCTTAACAACAATATTGACAGGTTACCAGACTGGCATAGTTATTGTAATTTCTATCACACGTTTAAGGTTTTCACTTGAAGCCCCATCTTACAGTGGCCCAGGCTTTGACCCCCAACATGGTTGAACTTGTTTTGGGCAGTTAAGTTCTGAGGTCGACCAGATATCTGGGAAAGTAGAAGCAGCATGCTAGTTCTGACCAAATTACCACTCATGTGTCTCCAAGTCATGGAAAATATGTACGCTACACCATGTCCCCAACATGACTTTTAATCTTTTAACCAGGCGCTGCTGACATACCTGTCAAAGCAGCTATTTTTCTATACATTATAGCCTGCTTTTGCAGCCTCATCTTACAGTCCATGCCACGTGTCATTGGCCATGTCTGTCCGCAGCCTTCTGTCTCGTGTACTACCCATCCTTTCTGATACTGATGCTTCCCCCATGCCATTATGCCAGACTCTCTAGCATCTTCTCCTTTGGTCTCCCCCTGCCTCTATTTCCCCCCTGCTGTCCCATTGTGATGTTGTACTCCAATTTTTCACTTCTCGTGATGTACATCAAGAATGTGAACTGACTTCTTCTGATGTGAGTAACCATTTCTCTTTGTGAGTTAACTTCTTTCAAGTTATCTTCATTACTCTTTTATTTGTACGTTTGCAGGCTATGGGAAAACAATGTTAATTGCATATCCTTTACAGGACATCACAGTCAATCCCAGCATTTTTTTTGGCTGTTTGAAATTTCTTGGCAAGTTTACATTCAGTAGTTTGCCATTGCTTTCTGAATGACAGGCACACATACCATTGTATTAAAACCAGCACAAGGCAGTCTCCTTCCAAACTGCCTGCAGCTGTGTTTCAAATCTGGGATTGTGAATTGCATTTGTAACCTCTTCACCACAGCGCCAGAGAGGAGACAGAGGCTTATACTGTTAATAGAAATGATAAAATGTAGATTTCACAGATGTTCTTTTAATGGGATATCTGTGAACTGTCTGGGTCATATAGGAGCATGGTGCAAGTTTTATCTGCTGGCATCAAAAGCGCTAGTAAATGAAACATTCATGCTTGACAAGGTTAAACATTTTGAATACTATTTTGGAACGACTGCTAATTCAAGATATTGTTAGCATCTTGACAGACGATAGCTTGTTACACTGTCATTTTATTTACTGCCAATATAGTACCTTGCGGTGTATGGCAGGGGGGTCTTGAGCTTGAGAAAAATACTCCACGCCTTACCTGAGATTTGAACCCGGGTCTCCAGATGGAGAATCCGGCATTCTAGCCACTTGGCCAGCTTAAAAAAAGGCATAATATCTACAGCCCATGGCTGTAAGATCTGTGATATAGTTATACCTCTCAACAGCACAAAGCCTGGGCTGAATTGCAGAGACCATAAGCTGCCCATGCAGCATGATCCCTCTCTCGGCCTGCCTAGTTTACTCTAGTAGAAAGGTAATACCAATACATCTGGAACCAAACATGCTGCTGCATCAGCAAAGCAATGCTCAAACTGTCCGTCTGTTGAAGCTTTGCTCCTAGATCAGTTGCCGATCAAGCTTTAGGTCTTCTCTGCCATGACATTTAGTCTTTAGATTGCATTTCCTCGCACCAGGATAAGGCTTGTACCCTCTCAATAGCACTCCTCCTCCTGAAGCCATTGGCACAATGTCTGGTTTGTTGAATACCGCTCCACAATCAGCACTAACAGAAAGCAGGTAGTACTGTCTACTGTCATACGGTAGCTCAGTCATATCTGACTAAGACCTGACTAAAAATTCAAGACATAATAACAGATGAAACAACATTCTTATGGTTGCTTGAATTTGGATTTAAGTGTGGTTCCAGCAATGAGGGATGTATGAGAAGTCAAATCTGACATGCATGCAATCATTGTGACTAAAATGATCAGAATGTGGACCTTACATTTACTGCCGGAGACTGAGCATCTACAAGTTTGTTCAAAGTGCTGTGATATCGACTCGACTCTACCATGACCCCCACCCTGTTCAACTTCAAGGAGAAGTTATATTAGGGTCCATCCCTGGCTCAGATTAATAATCCTGTGACTGAATCGGCCGCAAGTAGCAGCTGCCCACAGTTTTACCCCCGCAAGCTTATTAATTTGAAGGTGATTTTTGTCCATGGGAGGTAACGATAATAATTATGATATCTATTCTTAAAACCAATCTGTAAACTAAGATGTCTGCATCCAGTAGTGAACATTAAATTTACAGTTAGCTTGACCTTCTCTGAATGTTGTGATCATTGAAGTAATAGTGGTCCCTGTATTATTCAAAGAATGGATAGTGTATCTGTTTTATTTTCTTCATGAGAAGAGTTGCAGATTTGGTTTGTATTAGATCGCTTTCATTGCACACGGATATCTGCAGAAGTGCTAGTCTTCTTACATAGATCACACAAGGAGAATCTCAGCTAACTCCGTATCACTGGTGAAGATCCAAGTTCGTATATATTTGTGTATAGCGCTCTCACCCTCATATGGCTGTGTATACAGCGGATACATTATGTGCTCTGAAATTTGAGGTCTTGAAGCATGCACTTACAGTCCAGACCTGACAGCATCTGACTTTCACTTGTTTGGACCCTTGAAAGCACATTTGCTGGGTTAGAGGTATGCACACCACAATGAGGTAGTGGAGGTTTCACAAAACTAGATTAAAGCCACACGCAAAAACTTTTTCCTAGAAGACATCAGCAAGCTAGTGGAAAGGTGAACCAAGTGTTATTTCCAGGCAGGGGGACTATGTTGAGAAATAACACACACAAAATTTCTGGTTCACTCTATTGTAAAAAAAAAATTAGTCATACAATTCCTGTTACTTAATTACTTCCCCTAGTGTGTGTGTATATATATACATATATATATATATATATATATATATATATATGTGTGTGTGTGTGTGTGCGTCTCTCTCTCTCTCTCTCTCTCTCTCTCTCTCTCTCTCTCTCTCTCTCTCTCTCTCTCTCTCTCTCTCTCTCTCTCTCTCTCTTTATCACAATCTGACTCTCTTATTCTCTCCCTCAATGTGTAATGTATTGTTAATATTAACTTACTTTTTAATAAACATTTGTCCTCAAGACAACACTTCAATCAAATACTTCTTCTGACTGTTCATGTCTTGTTCATGTCCTCCACACAATAGAAAAGAAGAGGCTGTCACAAGACAAAAGCAAGAGAAGGGAGGCTCAGGCCCGCCTGGAGCACAGCAAAACATATGCAAAACCAATCCTGAAACAGAAAATATCCAGCCTCACCGAGCCTGCCAACCAGACCCTGCCGGCTGTGGAGGACCTTTGTGATATCGCACTGACCAAGGATGTTAATGTCACCCAGTTGATTCCTTTAGCCGCAAAGACCCTTCACAAGCAGCACAAGGAAGGGACAAGCATAGATCCTCCCAAATCTGTGCCGGTTCTGAAACTGGAGACTGAGCTCTATTTTCAGTATTTGGCATACAATAGGGCACGGTTTGTGAGTGTTCTGTGCCAGAGGATATTCCCTATAGAGGAGGTGTTTGCGTACAGGTAAGCCATGTGTACTGTGTATATATATCTGTGTGTTTAGTTTAATCATGTTTACAAGATTAATAGTGCAGTATACATTAATAGAGATTGAAAGTCTATAATTGAAACGGCAATTACAGCCAAGTACAGTGGTACCTTGGGTTATGAACGCCTCAGGTTACGAACAATTCAGGTTACTGAACAACTTTGAAAATTTTATGGGACTCGGTTGACTCGGGAATCAACCTGGCCTCGTAAATTGATTCCTTTTACTCCTTTTATTCTGTTCCTGTTTATGAGGTTAATAGTTTATGATGATGTCTAAATGAGTTGTGTCTGCATTTATAGACATGTCTGTTTTATAAACTTTGTCCTTGGTCTACCCCTATCTAACTTCCCCAGTGTTGGTCCCTCTACTCTCTTTTGTATTTCTTCATGTCTTAGAGTGTGTTAGGGAGTCTTCACATTTTGATTACTTCTTTTTTGTGCTTATTTTCCAGATATAGAAGACCAAAGAAATCATTTTAAAAGTTTAAATATCCTTTGACAGCTGGAAATCGAAAAAAGTAGGCTGTATGGACCACTGCCGTAATCCTGCATACCACATTCGAAACACAGATGTGGACGATTTGGAAGCAGATCGCCTTGCGTTGGTTTCTATACAGTGGTATGAGTGTCGGTCATTCAAAAAGCAATGGCAAACTACTGAAAGTAAACTTGCCCAGGAATCACAAACAGCTAAAAAATGCTGGGGTTGGCTGCTACGTCTTGTAACGGTTATGCAACTAAAGAAAGTATAGACCACTGCCCAGCGAAAATGTCAAATGTAGAAAATCTGCCAACAAAATTGTGAATATTTATAGCGTGTCTGATCCTGGTTTAGATAAAGTTGCATCCTTGTTTGTCCTACAGAGTTTGTGTAATGTGTTAAAACCTTTCTAAAGTGATCTGTAAGAGACTGTGGGTATTTATGTAGGTGTGCGTGTTAGTTAGTTGACAGATCATCCTCATTGCACATCGAACCATTCAGTCCATAAGTGCTCGGATCTTCTTCTCAGGAAATCCCACAGCGTGTAGCGGCTAACGACACCAGTTCTGTGTTGATTTATTAATCTTCTTGGGCCTCCTGCCTAGTGCTCTTGTCTGGCCTCCCCTCTTTTAACTTGCTGTTCTCACAGTCTGACGATGGTTGTAGAATCACTGTGTACAGGTGTCCATGCGCAGTGAGGGAATGCAGTGGCCAGCTTGCTTGTCTGCCAGACCAGCAGTCTTGTGTTTGAATTCCCATCAAGGTGGATTTGTTTAAATTGACTGGGCTCTCAGGTTATCTGACCTAAAGGAGTACCAGGAAACATCCTGCAAATTAACAGTGGCCAGTTTACTATTGACCACATCACCCATCTCAATTGAAACGAGAAAAAGAGTGTTGAGGGGATACATAGAGCCTGTTCTTTTGTATGGATGTGAAACTTGGACAATGTGCAGTCTAGCTGAAAAACATTTGATGGCTACAGAAATGTGGTTTCTGAGGAAAATGCAAAGAGTACCATGGACAGATAGAAAAACCAATGACCAAGTACTACAGGAGACAAATGAAAATCTTAGACTGATTAGAGAAATTAGACGAAGACAATCAAAATTTGTTGGACATGTTATGAGAAGAAATGGATTGGAGAACTTATTGACAACTGGCAAGATCGAAGGGAACAGACCAAGAGGAAGACCGAGAGGAAAATACCTGGATGGCTTGGCCATGTGGCATGGACGAGACAGGAACACTGAGCTGATCCACGACTCTGGTGATCGAGTGAAATGGCGAGTCATGACCGCCCACGCTTTCCGGCATGGCACATGATTGATTGATTGACATCACCCATCGCTTGCTGGCTGGTCTGTAAAATATATGACACCAGCACCCAGTACAAAATTGTGAATATTTATAGCGTGTCTGACACCCAGTACACCTCTAGGTGTGTACAAGTGTCCTTGACTTTTAACATGTACACGCACTGAAGGTAATCCTGGACAAACCAGATCTGGATTTGATATTGATTTTGTCTGAAAGAAGTAAAAGAAAACATGGAGAATCTTTTAACTACTACTTGTAACTACTACTACTACATGTTACTGCTTCTACTACTAATGCTGCTGCTACAACTACTACAACATGGTATTTTTACTGCTACTACTACTGTTTGTCTGCTCCTTGGAGAAGGGGTTACAGATGCAGTTCCTAATCCTGTATACCCACGTTCAAAACACAGCTGTGGGCGATTTGGCAGAAGACCGCCATATGTTGGTTATTTATGAAATGGTATGAAGGTCTCTCAGAAAGCAATGGCAAACTACTGAACGTAAGCTTGCCTAGGAATCACGAACAGCCAAAAAATGCTGGGGTTGACTGCTGCGTCCTGTAAAGGATATTCGACTAACTTTTAACTACTTCTGTTTACTACTTACCACTATAACACTGCTGTCTGCAGAATGTGGCAAGTTTTGAACATTACTGTTGTTTTTTATGTGTTAAAAATTGAATGTCTTTGTGTGTGTCTGTATATACATTGACACACGTGTGTGAGTGTGTGCATGAACACACCAAATGCAGCATATGCATAGGCTGAAAACCTTGAAAATTTCAAATGACCCTTAGAAAACCTTGAACACTCCTTCAGAAAGGTTAGTAAATTTGGCTATATCCTTTGCCTTTTCCGCACCTTGGGCTGTTAGGTGTAAGATGCGAGCCCATATCTCATATACGCATCAGCACACAATGGCAGGTGTGGTCAGTATCACGCTGGCTACTTTTACTTCCCAGGAAATTCCCTGGTGCCCATTTTAGGCCATGTGTGCACCAGGGATAGTCTTTGTTTTAAAACCTGAATCATTTTATGGAAATAAAAACAATCAAATTAAGAGGTTCTAGAAAAACTGGGAATGAAAAGAAAGTTGATGAAATAAATAAACAAGAGGCAAATTAAATATTTTGGCCACGTTAAAAGACATAACACTCTTATAAAAACCATACTGGAGGGTAAGGTTGAGGACAAGAGATAGACAGCAATACAAATGGTAAGATAACATCAAGAGATGGACATATAGCAATCTAACAGAATGCACAAACAGAGCAAGCGGCGGACAGTGTTGTAGATTCATTGCAGGCAACCTTCATTGTAGAGACGGCACCTGATTGGTTGATCAGAAGATTTTAAAACAACCACCATGCTGGTAGGCAAGCCTGCTAAACCTCTTCACAACCATGGTTCCTTCCTGAAAGGACGGAACCTCTAATATGTTTGTATTATGTGCTCTACTGATGACATGTGACAGTTTACATCATTGATTTCATGCCATGTTTGATATTTCTGTCTCAGCGATGAAAGCAGCCTAGAGATGAGCATGGCAACCGCTCTTAAAGATGCTTGTGAAACCGCATTTATCGGTAACCGCTGGGTACATGTGGACCTTCGGGGAGAAAACCATTGTAAAATCGTTGGTACTAGTCTACCGGATTACAGTGGAGAATCATCAGCCGTCAGTTTATTCAGTAGGTTTCTTTCATTTTAAATAACACTTATTCTGTATGTTCAGTTCATGCATTCATCTCTGCTAAGTAAGAATTGGCAGGGCCAGACACGAGAGGTACATCGGGAAAACGAGGGGCCTCGTCAACCAACACAGAACTGGCACTATTAGCCACCGGATGCTGATGCATATGCTGGGGGGGGAGGATCTGAGCATCCATGGATCTGTCCGGAGTGCAATGAAGATACCCCAACTGATAACTGATTTCTGCTAACACCTTTAAAGTCAGAGTGGGTTCGCCTGATGGCAAGGGACCCTGGTAATAGGGGATGTTAATCCACACACACAAATCAGTCCAGTCCACTAGAAGTAGTAGCATGTGTGTGAACTATTCTTGAGTTCAAGGCAAGTTAACACAGCAAAACAAAAATACAAACCTCTGCTGTGGACAGTAAGCATTGTTAAGACACTGTTTTCTCATTGTTACAGTTGTGTACTTGTGGCCAATGTCTACAGACTTGTTAACCCTTGTAACCTGTCAACTGTCTCCCTATACAGTGGGAGCCTTTTGTTCTTGCAGGCTATGGGGTCAGGTCTTGTAGTAATAATATATTGGGGAAGAGTCTTCATGGCCAAGCGGTGAAACCGCCTGTCTCACATTCTGAAGGTTTTGGGCTCATTTCTGGACAGAGTTGTTCAGACCATGAGTGCAGTTTTTCCAGAGAATCCTGGCGGTCATCATGGGAGCTATAAAGTTAATGCTGTGTGCGATGCTCTTGATAAGTGGCTTGTCATTCTGCGGAGGGATGCTGAGTTGAGTGGGATGAAACCTGGTGCAATGGAGTTGATTATCTTGCCTGTAACTAATAAAAAACAGACTTTAAACTACTGATCTTTTGGAAGCTTTCTTTAGAAAGCTAGAATGATGGGAATCCTTCAACAAAGATTATGTTGCAAAACTTGAATGCATTTTTGCCAGATTTTTGTGTGAAGGCTTGCAGTGAATGAATTAAACAGTTTAGTGTCATTTTGTAACTGTCCATTGTAGTTGTGTCAGTGTCTTTATTTTTTTTTTTTCTTTGTATGCTGACAAAGGCTTCCTAACCACATAATCCATTCTGTGACTTGTGATTGTGAAGCTGTGAATTCCACTTCCCATTTTCTGTTGATTTACTCAGACCAGGAAAGCATTTTTCTGCCTTGCCTTGGTTTCTTTCTGAAGTGTGGTAAACACGATGTTTCTTCAAGGAGACTGAGCACAAGAAAGTAGAGAGGAAGAGAATGTGTGTGGAATGTGTTTACACAACATATATTGTTAAATTTGTCCTGCATTCACAGTAATGGCCAGTAGATATGGAGCTGACAACCCAGCTAAAATTCCAGTGGGAAATCCAGGTTACGGCATACGGGCAGCGCTGGGTTACACAGCCATGTTTACAAATCTGGTTGCTAATATCTTGGATGTTCATTTGCCACGGAAGTGTTCATTTAGGTATGTTATTTATATGTATATCTTTGTCCTGAAGAGGGGGAGGGGTGTGGAAAAACGTCAAAATTTTAACAAGTATGAACAGCTCGGAACCAGTAGTAGTTAAGTTAACTAGATGCTTATCTGCCGGCCCGATGGCCATGGGTTCAGTGGCTAGACGCTCGCCTGCTGGCCCAGTGGTTATGATTTCAAATTCAGATTTTTTACATTGTCCTGTTTTCAAGGTCGGCCCAGACCAGGGAAGTTCTAGTAAGGGCGGCAGGTGTGATGTTGATCACATGACCCACGACTGCCCTATACAAATATGTGATGTTGATCACATGACCCACTGACTGCCAACTGGTCTTTACAAATATGTGATGTTGATCACATGACCCACCGACTGCCAACTGGTCTATACAAATATATGATGTTGATCACATGACCCACCGACTGCCAACTGGTCTATACAACTATGTGATGTTGATCACATGACCCACCGACTGCCAACTCGTCTATACAACTATGAATCTAACACCACATTCCCAATACATCTAAAGTGTGCAAAAGGCACCTTGACCTTACTGACCTATGAACTTCTTCTTTCTCTCCATTTGCCTCAGTAGGGGCTTTGGGAGTGTCAGGATCTTTTGTGCTGTCTTTCCAATGTACTTTGTTGGCTGGTCTTCATTTCTCTGATGTTGTTCACTCCATTTTTTGTATATGGTCTTCCCGTCATTTCTTCAGTGTGGCTTTTTTTTAAAATTAGATGGTACCAGAACATTCTTGTGAGGTGGCCAAACCATTGAGTCTGTTCTTTAATTAATTGCATGACTAGTTTCAGACTTAGTCTTCTTCTAACTTATGAACAGCTCATGCATTTCACTTCCCTTAGAAGTCTCCATTTGGGCTGAACAAAATGCTGTGTATGACTATAATACCAGTTAAGATTTTCGTTGAACCACATCATTGCAGATTCTAACAAGGCATGTTATATCAGTTTATTACATCTGAAGATTAGTATGAAGTTTTTGTTAGTATTTTCGTTGAACCATATTGTCGTAGACTTTAACAGGTGATGTCATGTCACGTTATTCAGTCCAAAGTTAGTTTGAAGTTTTTAAAACTTGTCACTCCGCCATAAAGTTAGCCTTTTGACAGACCATAAACTTATTCTAGGGAAATTGTTGTGGTGGTTTCCCTTTGACTTCAACATAAGAGATTTACATGCTGTAACTATTATGTTGTGGGTAGCTTATATATATATATATCTATATTTATTTATTTTTATTGATGTGTCTTGACTGTGGCTGTAGAGCTGTGTGTGGTGTCACCATGACTGTGAAAGTTGTGTCGATGGGAGTATCCACCATCCCAAGACTAATAATAGAGATACAAAATTGTTGCCTGTCAGGTAGATTTCAACAGTCATGGGCTAGGGAAGGCAAACTCAGCAGGGATGTCCGTCTAAAGTGAACGAACTGGACCACATGCCTAATGGGACGATGCAACATAACTCACTATATGATTATATAAGAAATTTGTTTTACAAATACGTCAGCAGCATTTATTTCAGGAAGATCCTGATTTATTTACTCAAAATTAAACAGCAATCTGAGATAAATTATCATAGATAGAATTTTCTTGTTCATTTTACAGCAGACTTGAATGAATGTTATTATTTCAAAATGTATAATTTCAGGAAAAAATATGATATGTACTTAGAAAGTATTAAGCATCTGTATATGGAGATCCCATCTTTCCAAATCCACATACTTCATTATATGGTTGAGTTCAACATTGAAAATGTTTCTAATCATACGGGTATCATCATTAAACAGATTCTGTATGTAAACGTTATGTCTCAATCAATCTCAGTCAGGTGCCATCTCCACAATGAAGGTTGGCAGCAGTAGATCTCCAACACTGTCTATCTCTCCCCTAGTTAATGTACACTCTGTCAGACTGTTGTTTGTCTATCTCTTCATGTTATCTTTCCACTTGTATTGTTATAACAGCATTTGCTTGTCATTCTATCACAACAGAAGTAACACAACAGTGGCTACATTTAGGTGCTGTAGTGTTTTTTTCTATTTTTTTGTGTTGCTGCATTTCTTCTTCTTCTTTGCTATTGAAGGTTTTTGACCACAACATCTTATTTTTTATCATTGTATTTTGTAAAATTGCCTTACACTTTTGTGTTTTGCGATTGAGCGTATATTGCACAATTGAATAAAGTTAAACTTACTTTCATTCAACAACAGAATTGAACTTTGAAATGTGAAACCAGACATTGAAACATATTCTGGAAGTTGCTTCTACAGAATTTTTTCATAACACATAAGATCTGTGGTAATATATTGCACATAAGAGACTTTATTTGTATCTGTCATCATCACCAGGGAGTTGAAAGATGACATGGCAGAGTCTGACTTCTGCAACTTCATTTGGCGCCTAAATCAGAATATCCTACATCTGGCCTGCAGTCAAGAAGTCGACCCTTCCAAGATCCTGGATAATCTGTCGTTGCAGAATTTACTGGCAATGCTCAAGTGTCCAAAGCTTGGAAGGTAAATTTGTTTTATATGTTTGTATGAATGGTTGAACATTCAGTGACTACAAATTCCCTTTTGTTAAAATGAAGGGTGCTGAATACTGAATTTAAGAATTGATATCACTGCATTCAGGACAATCCCACACATGCATCCTCCTCTTCAAAAGCCACCATAGAGCCCATTCTGGTTATTCCAGTAACAATTTGACTAAAAGTCCATCTGGTTTTTCTGGTATGCTGTATCATGTATAAATATGGTTAAAATTTGGTGGAACTGCGGTAAAGCTGTGAAAACAATATAAAACGACACAAAGTAATTCATCTTTACGTAACAGAATTACGACACATAAAGGACGTTGCGGTGACTAACCTTCATCAGCAAGCAAACACATACACAAAACACAACATATAGTCACGAAGAAGATCTCCGGTGACTACATTAAGACATGATGACAGGATGAGAAGAATAAAAAGCTGAAAACATTAAAGCAATGAAGAGAAAATGAAAATTGGAAAAAATGTTTCTACGTTTCCTCTGAATTCAGCATACACAGCTCGGAATTCGGAATCTATCTCATTTCAGAGAGAACCGGTTCACTATATTGGCAGGTAAATGCCCAACTACTGTGCCAGGTGAAGGAGTTACGGACGCAGTTTGTAATCCCTCATAACTCGTTGGAAAAACAGCTACGGGTGATTTGGCTGCAGACCGCCTTGCGTTTGTCATACAATAATATGAGTGCTGGTCATTCAGAAAGCAATGGCAGACTACTGAACATAAACTTGCCAAGAAATCACAAACTGCCAAAAGTTGATGTGATTGACTGCTACATACTGTAAAGGATATGCAACTAACTTTTTTTTCCCATTTGGTCTCCAACAGTCTGTCCTGAGCACCTCCGTTATGGTTTTCAGAAGTCCATGTGTTATTGAGGCCCATAAGAGAAGTAAAGAATAACACTGCAACCCAGCATGCATGTTGTAAGAGGCAATGAAAAGGGTTGGCAGGAGACTGGCTGCCTTATCCCACTGAAATCTCTAACGGGAAAACCCAACCATTCATGAACAAGCCTACAAAGGGCTTGGCATTGGTTGGTTAAGGGTCTGTGCTCCATTGAGAAATGGAAAGAAGAAGATGGTTTTCAGTAGATTCTTATGTATTTGATGTGACTGAGATCCTTCTCTACCTCTGTAATTGGTGGTCCTGAGAACAGGCTTGATCACTGTAGTCTGGCTGACAAGGGTTGGCATCAGGGAAGGCAAACTGGTACATGGTAGCCAGTGTGCTTCTCAAGGTGGAAGAAGAACAAGTGTTTGTAGTTTGTGCTTAGTATAATAGGTATCTGCTGGAGGTAGATTGGCCCTACCCTCAGAAGATATCCTGTGGTCATCATCAGCTGTGGAGGTCAGCATGGCTGAATGGATAAGAACACATGCTTTTAAACTTCTGGTGTGTTGATGCAGAGGTAGCGGGTTCAACCCCTACACAGATCAGTTGGACTAAAATGTTGACTACTCATCCTTGACTTGCGGACGTAAATTACAAGTATCTCTGAAGTCAGAGTGGGTTTGCCTGATGGCAGGGGACGCTGGTAATAGGGATAGCTAATCTATCTAGTGCACTAGAAGTAGCAGCACATGTATGGACTATGCTTGAGTTCAAAGCAAGCGAGTGCTAAATTCAATAATAATCAGCTGTCGTGACATCGGACTGTAAAAGAGCTTGGTGGTTCCAAATTGTAATTATATAGCCGGAGGGCCCAGAGTTGGGGTGAGTGCTCAACCTTGCAAAATACCCCGCAACTTGTGCATTCATCACCTCTGACAACATAAGTCCAACTCCTGGCCTTCACGTGGTGGAACTGTTTTAACTAACAGGAGAAGAAGCAGCATCAAGTCTCTGGCACCATAAAAAACCAGAATGCTCTAGATATGTATGTACGTATGTACATGAGCAGATATGTATGTACGTATGTACATGAGCAGATATGTGTGTACGTATGTACATGAGCAGATATGTGTGTACGTATGTACATGAGCAGATATGTGTGTACGTATGTACATGAGCAGATATGTGTGTACGTATGTACATGAGCAGATATGTGTGTACGTATGTACATGAGCAGATATGTGTGTACGTATGTACATGAGCAGATATGTGTGTACGTATGTACATGAGCAGATATGTATGTACGTATGTACATGAGCAGATATGTGTGTACGTATGTACATGAGCAGATATGTGTGTACGTATGTACATGAGCAGATATGTGTGTACGTATGTACATGAGCAGATATGTGTGTACGTATGTACATGAGCAGATATGTGTGTACGTATGTACATGAGCAGATATGTGTGTACGTATGTACATGAGCAGATATGTATGTACGTATGTACATGAGCAGATATGTGTGTACGTATGTACATGAGCAGATATGTGTGTACGTATGTACATGAGCAGATATGTGTGTACGTATGTACATGAGCAGATATGTGTGTACGTATGTACATGAGCAGATATGTGTACATGCATACATATCTAAACTCTAGTAAGATCACGGTCTACTCTAGTAAAAGAAAGGTGCTGAAGACAGAGGCAACCAGCCAGGAGACACATCACAGAAATCAGGATGCCTCACAATTACGCCATGAAATATGTCACGAACGAAAGAAGAAGAAGAAGAAAGAGCTTAGCTGTGGATCGTTTAGCCATGAACTGTTGAGGTGAAACTCATTAGACAGAGTTATTGTCATGACCCAGTTATGAATAGGGTTAATGCCTCGTTAAACAGCTACTGATTAGGTGGCAATATGATCCATGACAAAGTGTATATGCTATGGGTCATACAGAATATGAGAAAAATAGGGTGCGACTAATGAGATGAAGCATTAATTACTCTGTGTTCCAGGAGAAGCTGCAAATAAAATGCAGGCATCTTAAGTGGAGGGTATTTCATGTGGACTGTTTTTACATCTGTTCACACTTGTTTGTATTGTGGACTGCATGTTCAGAAAATGTATCTCCCTACATAGTGCTTTCTCTGGTTTCACACTTTTTGTTCTTGCAGTCTGGTCATAGTTGCAAGTTAACGGCTATCACTTGATTAATTTAATCGCCCTGCCGCTCTAAAGGCTTTAAGTATGTCAGCCTGGTCTATTTCTTGTCTGCTTTCCACAGTAACCCGGCCTGCTTATTCATTTATGTTCTGTATACCTGCAGCATGTAAATAGCATGTTACGGCTGACTTGTACCATTATTTGCAATTTTGTGTGATAAAACTTTAATTTCGGTTGTTTCTTTCCAGATCTGGAGCGTTTGTACCGACATACATAATGCCTGTAGAGGCCGATTTGTGCCCACTAGAATATGAGAGCGAGGATGACACAGAAGCTGGTCCAGGCGACGTAGAAATTACACGTGACTGGGAGCGTGTTCCCACAGGTCTGCCTTCATTCGACACATCACCCATGGGTGTCTCATCACCTGTTGACAACAACACGTCAGCCACTGGTGCCTTGTTCAATGCAGCAAATGCGGCAGCAGCAAGTTTGACCGGCTGGTTCACGTCTTATTACAGAAAATAAATATACTGAGTTCTCTCTTCTTTCGTTTTCTATCTAAACATTTTTCCAGTTACTCAATGGAAGTTACTGTAATGCATGTCCTAGCATCAGAATTAACAGTAACTTTTTTTTGGTGAGTTTTTAAATGTCATTTTATCATTGCTGTTTAATTTTTACCTGTAAATGAAATAAACAATGTCTTTCATACATTTTTTTTCTTCATTTCTGATGCTTAGTCGGCGTTTTAATGTATATAACAAGGTTGTTTCTGAGGTATGTTTTGCAGCGTGGTAAATTTAGACATTAACTTCCCGGCAGTTGTTTGCTGGTGTGGCCAGTTCTTGTTGAGCCATGACAGTCGTAACTGATCATTTCAATTAATTGTTGCTGTTGTTGTGATCACTCATTTGCATACATTGCAAACTTTCAGTTGCTAATGTGTACGCACGGTTATTAACATGAATGCTACTGTGAATGTATTGTTGCCAATGTGAACAATTGGTTAGTAAGATGAATACCTGGATACTAATATGAATGTATAGTTACCAGTGTGAACAATTGTTACTAGAATGAATGTCTAGATACTAATGTGAATCTAAAGGTACTAGTGTGAACACTGTTACAGTTAACACATGGTTACTAATGTGAATGCATGACTGATTCTTATAGATTCCGTCATTTCTCATCATACTGTTTGGGTAAAGTGAATGACATCGCAGCGTTTCATTGAAGATGTGGTATGGTGGATCTATTGTTGAAAGGCATTTCTGTAACAGATCTGCCTTTTCTAGCCTTTTGTTTCCAATCTACCTTCAAGGCAGCAAATGTGTATCTCTCTTTGTCTGGTCCCTATCCTTTGAATAGTCTGACATGGTAGGCCTTACCAGTAGCTGTGCTGGCATAATTCCTGGAATAATTCAGACACAATAGCTCCTTCTTTGAGATGGAGTAACAGGAGAGGAATGTTATCAAAACATTTTAGCATAGCTGTTTGCTGCAGTGAAGCACTGACAATGGTTTGCGTGAACCAAGTGATGACTGTGAATCTACATCCATGGCCAGACTGCAAGAACAGCAATTTAAAAGAGGTGTTGCCAAATAAGAACACAATGCAGGAAGCCAAAGAAGATTAATAAACCAACATAGAACTGGTGTTGTTAACCGCTGCTACACGCTGTGGGACTTACTGAGAAGGGGATCCGAGCACTTATGGACTGAATGGTTCTATGAATGAGGATGAACTGACTGACTGACAATGGCATGAGCACGGTCGGATAAGGGTTTGGTGCTAGCTCTCATCATTTGCTATGGGAGGGAAAGACTGTCCACTTATTCCTCCTTGCATTCAGGCCTACAAACATGTGATGATCCTAATATGTCACATACTGACAGCAAACTCCTGCTACAAGACTTAGTTATGGTTGTTATAACAGACATCATCATTATAGACATACTACTAGTGTCTGGGCACATGTTTTATAAACACACACAAAACTACAAATTGATATAGTTTTCATACGCTCACATAGATTCTTGCCATGGAATGTTAGCCTCAGCTCATCTCTGTGATGGAAGTTGTGGGGTTTATTTTATGGCAGTGTGTCTTGTGTATCTTGTAAAATGAAACAAGTAATTATGTATAGATACTGTGAAACAAAGACAACAATTACGACACAGTATACATACATTACAGCGTACTCAGGCCAGATGAATGGAAATCATTTTTTTCCCCCGCGTTTCCATCCTGTTTCAGGGTATTGCGGTCAACATCAGCATCTGTCAGCTGTATGTTGATTCCTAGGCTAGATTACGCTCATCAGCACGCCACGACTTTCTGAGCGACCGGCTCCATACTCTCATAAGTCACTGGGGCGACTCGAACTGCTTCCAATTCTTGTGCGCTCACGTCAACCACGAGAATATTCGGGGTTACGGAGAAAGCTGCTAACCTCTCGGCCAGGGAGACCGGCAAAATAGAAATCATAGTTAGAATATTATTAGGAACAATAAAAAAAACAGTAATAATAATAAACATGTTAAGCAAATATGTCATAAATAAACTAAATCACAAAACATGCAGTCCTAATGACTACTCTGGAATGGCACAAAAAGGGCTAAAGAAAAAATTATAATTATGCATAAAAATGCACAGCAATAGGCACTCGTCCGTTAGCATTCCTTATTTATATTTTTGGTGTATTTTTATTTACAATTATATTTTTAGTTAGTTCTGTTTGTGCCATTCCTGAAGGAGATCATTAGGACTGAAGTGTCAGATTTATGCATTAAAGTTTAGCTAATTTATTACATCTTTGCTTAATGTTATTTTATTATTATGTGTTGGAAGTCTCCTTGGCGAAGTGGTAGCGCTGTCTGCCTCGCACTCTGAAGGTTGTGGGTTCTATTCCTGGTCATAACTCTCAGTTCACGATTGCAGTTTTCTTGGAGACTCTTGGGGGTCATCACTGAAACTACAGAGTTTTTGCTTTGTGCGACACTTTCAGCAGGACGCCGTGCGGAGAAAATACCGAGCCCTGTGGTATAAAACCCAGTACAATGAATCCAATATGTTACCTTTACAACCCGCCTTTTTTTTTTAAATTATGTACTTTTCTTATTCATTTTCCCACTATGACTTCTGTTCACCTGGCTTGGATTTGTTGGAAGGCATGCGCGCTGTGTCAGTGTTTGTCGCCTCTCCTTCCCAGGATCTACCCATACCTGTTTGTTTCATTTTACTTAGTAGTATCCCTCTGCAGTCGTGATTTCTTTCACGGATCTTGCCCTGGCAGATCAGAACATTGTTTGAGTGTGTTCAGGGCCAGTAAAACAGTAGCATGATGGAGTCTATAAACCTCGGGGTAAGAGTTTTAGGGCCAGTCAAACAGTAGCATGATGGAGTCTGTAACCTCAGGGTAGGAGTTTTAGGGCCAGTAAAACAGTAACGTGATGGAGTCTGTAACCTCAGGGTAGGAGAGGAAAGACTGAAGGAAATTCCCTCCTTTATTTCTGTTTTGTGTTCTTTCATAAACTTATGAAATAATCACTTGTGCAAGACAGGAATTATCTGTACAGTTTTTTTTTAAACATTTTTATCTGTGCACAGCATAAGAGAATTTATAGATGGTTTTTTTTTTCTGTTCAAATTATTTTTTGTCTATTTCCCAAATATTTATAAATGTCCGCGGAGGTCAGCATGGCCGAATGGATAAGAACGCCTGCTCTTATAACATCCGGTGTTCTGATGTTGAGGTAGCAGATTCAACCTCTACACCAGTCAGCTGGACTAAAATATTGACGTCTTGTTCTTGACTTGGGTACGTAAATGACAAGTACCCCAGAAGTCAGAGTGGGTTCGCCTGATGGCGAGGCACACTGGTAACAGAGAAAGCTAGCCCACATGCAAAAATCAGTCCAGCATGGACTACACTTGAGTTAAAAGTGAGCGAACGTTTTAAAAAAATCTTAGGACTAGGATGCACGTTCCTACTTGAATAATGGCCAGCTGGGTTGGCAGGGGAAACGAAAGGCTTCTTTTGTTATTGGTTGAGTTTTATGAGCCTAACCTAAATAAGTAAATCGGTACAAATATTTTGGAAGTCTTAACATCTGATGAAAGGCTCTTTGTAGGTAGGGATTAAAAGAATAATTGCTATGGTAAAGGTAGCCTTTTGCAAGATGGAAAACATATATACCAATAAAATGCTGTCAGCTGCAGTGAAAATGTGTTGCAGTGCTATTTAGAACCTGTACTGTTAATTGCCTGAGAAACATGCACAATAAGCAGACAAGCAGAGAAACATTGACAATAAGCAGACAAGTTGAGAAACGTGGACAATAAGCAGACAAGCTGAGAAACATCTAATGGCGGGGAAAATGTGGTTTCTGAGAAAGATGTAAAGAATACCAAAGGTGGACAGAAAAACAATTGAGGGTGTCAGATTATAACAATTGGGTGTAGACAGTCGAGATATGTTTGTGGGCATTATAAGTAGAAATGCACTTTATGACAACTGGCAGCATTGATGGGAAAAGAACCAGGCTAAGACAAAGAGATAAATACCTTGATGACTTGACCACATGGTACTATCGGAACAAGAACACAGACCTGATCCAATACTCTGGTGATTTTATAAGATGGCAAACCATGACCATCTACGCTTATTGGCATTGCACATGATGATAGTGTGATAACCTGACTAGGCTGTACTCTGAAGGCACAACCACGGGTTATATTACTGCAAACATTTATATTGTTACAGTTCACAGCTTATTCAACTGAACTCATGCCATCTTTGTTTCTACTTTTGATGACCTATGACCTTATGTTTGGTGTCTCTATGCTAAATTCTGGCATGAAAGCTTGTGTTCCAGACAAGCCACGTCTCAACATTTTCTGAATCCACATTGACCCCATACTTGGGGTTTTTTGTTTGTTATTTCTTGGCAAGTTTACATTCAGTAATTTGCCATTGTTTTCTGAACTGTACTTCATGTACAGTTAAAAACAATATTTTGTATCAGGTTTTTATAAATATTTTTTTTTAAATTTGTAACGCCTTCTAATTACGATGTGCAATTTTGTTTTTAATCCTATTAGCTTGGCAGGTGAGATGTGTGCCTGTGTATGTTTATGACATTTGAATAACATTGTCTGGGAGTCTCCGTGGCGAAGTGGTCAAGCCGTGTGACTCAGGCTCCGAAGGTTGTGGGTTCGATTCCGGGCCGCGTCCTTCGGTTCATGAGTTAAATTTTTCTGAGACTCCTGTGGGTCGTCGCCAGAGCTACGGAGTTTGTGCTTTATGTGACGCTTTCCGCACTGCGGAAAGAGACCAAGCCACATGGGATCAAACCCGGTGCCATTAAGTCGACCATGTCGACTTTTAAGTGATTTTTGAATAACATTGTCCAATTGTTTGTGAACTGTCACCACAGGTTCTGTACCTTCACTTGTCTAATTATTTGTGAACTTTGTTGGTGGTTACTTTCACGGAGGAGCATGTGGCCAGGATGTTAGAGTCCCTGCCTCACACATGCTGGGAAATATATTCTATTCCTTGGTAAGGCATGGGACTCTTGTCTATCGGAGGTGAAATGAAAATCCTACTGTATACACTCTGTGGCGACTGTTTGTGCAATTTGCCTTTACTCCTTAACCCAGTGTACCTTCTCTTCAGACAGTAACGTTGGTACAATTGCCATAGTGTTAGATGTAGTTTTACTGTCCTCTATTAATTGTATTGTAAAATATGACAATTATTATAGTGTCTCACTGTCCTATATCAGTTGTATTGTAAAATATGACAGTTGCTCTCTCTGTTTTCTGTTAGACATATTTTAAAACATGACAGTAGTGTACCATCTCACTGTCTTCTATGACAGTTTTCATCGACGATGAACTATTTTTCGTGGAGGAATTTTGTGTTGGCATTCTGGCGGCAGCATTTTGCGCAGTGTACCTGTGCGGGCTGTTGGCTTGCCGACACTCCTGTCTATTCCATTGTTCACATGGGGCAGTGAAGAGCATTTTGTGATATTCACTGGCACAGGAATGGAGCAATATGGGGACGACCCGTTGCCGTGAAGTTGGAACCGCGACTAAACTAACTAACTATCTTCTATGAGAAGCATTGTAAAATATGACAGTTGTTAATACTTTCTCACTGCCCTGTATCAGCGGTATTGTAAACTATGACAGTTACTGTTCATTTCATTGTCTTCTGTGGGTGGTATTGTAAAATACGAAGGTTGCTGTTTTAATCTCACTGTCTCCCATCGATTGTGTTGTAAAGATTATGTTAAACATTGCCTGTTGTATCTAGTGATATGAAACTGTTAATAGTTATCCATACAGAAAGAGTCCAACTTGCATAAATAAAATACAAGATGGGGAGACCTGTTTAAGCACATTTGAGTACAAGATTTCCTGAATACAAAAACGAGCAAACGAAGAAAAAACATAATGATCTATTCTGTTGATCTGGGGCACTTGTGTTGACATTGAAGATACCTTCAGTAGTGGCTGAATTGTATCATTTCCTCACTTGTGTTGGCATTGAAGATACCTTCAGTAGTGGCTGAATTGTATCATTTCCTCACTTGTGTTGGCATTGAAGATACCTTCAGTAGTGGCTGAATTGTATCATTTCCTCACTTGTGATGGCATTGAAGATACCTTCAGTAGTGACTGAATTGTATCATTTCCTCACATTTGTTGTTAACAATAGCTTCCTTCTGGCAAATTGTCCTGAGAGCAGGAAGTCTTCAGCTGTCCTTAACTGTCATCTGGTTCTCTGCTTATAGAGTAGTCTCCCTTCACTGAGTTCAAGATGAAGGGTTACTGATACTGCCTCATCTCACTTTCTTCTATCAGTTGTATTGTAAACTGTGACATTTAGTATACTGTCTAACTATCCTGTATCAGCGGTATTGTAAAATATGACAGTTACTGTCCATCTCATTGTCTTCTATGAGTGGTATTGTTAAATATGACAGTACACTGTCTCACTGTTCTGTATAAGTGGTAGTGTAAAATATGACAGTTACTGTCCATCTCATTGTCTTTTATGAGTGGTATTGTGACATATGAAGGCTGCTGTTTCGTCTCACTGGTTGTATTGTAAAGATTGTGTTGAACAAGTAAATATTGATATATGAAACTGTTCATAGTTATCCATACGGAAAGAATCCAATCTGGCATAAATGGAACACAAATTGGGGAAACTTATTACAAACATATTTGCAAAACAATGTCCTGGCAAGTTATAATATTTTAATGTAATATCACTAATATACAACCGTGATCAATTTAAATGAATGTGATTAATAGGACAGACATTTACAGGCAAGACAAAATGTCTGGATTCTGGTCTCTCAGATGTAGATACAAATGTTTACTGGTGATAAAATAAGAAACAAAACCTGGCCTGCACACAACATGTCAGCAAATGCCTCGTCTTTCAAAATTGTACCAGTTGTGGTAAAACCATGAGGAGATTATTTTTTTTTCTATTTCCGGTTGATTTTTTAAAAACTTATTCATGTATGCATGGTGTCTTTTTTTTTTTAAATCAGTATGTTTGAACAGTCTCATTAATTCGTCTATAGATGTCATGAAATTATGCGCGTATCATTCTTTATTGCCCATGTGTTACTGGGACCGATAAGGGAATCAAAGATAAGCAACACTGAAGTCTATCATGCATGTCATTGGAGGCGACTAAGAAGGATAGGTGTGAGAGTGGCAACCTTCTCTCGTAGAAAAGTGTAGCCGCAAAATCCAAGCAATATGAACGAGTCTACACATTCCTTTCAGAAGTTGCTTATAAGAGCCTATGCTCTGACAGGAGATGAAAGACAGAAGAAGAAAATTTAAGAATTTATAATTTTTTTGCATGACTGTCATGAGTATTAGCTGTAGGTTAGCATGGCCGAATGGATAAGATCTTAAACATCCGGTGTGCTGATGACAAAGTAAGGAGTTCAACCCCTACACTAGACTGTTGGACTAAAATGTTCACCTATCGTCCTTGACTTGGGGACATAAATTACAAGTATCTCTGAAGTCAGAGTGGGTTCGCCTGATGGCAAGGGACACTGTTAATAGGGAAAGCTAATCCACACGCAAAATTCAGTCCAGCACTATTTGAAGTAGTGTGTATAGACTACGCTTGAGTTCAGAGCAGGCGAGTGGCAAAAACAAAAGCAAAAAATTGGTGTTAGCATAACATAGCATGTGGTACAGTTATGTGATGGACACCAACATTGGTTACAGAACACCATTATGCAGTCATTTGTTTCAGGGGTGCCAGAGGTTTTGATTTACCACTGGTTCATCATAAAATCAAGCTTGATTCTTACTTGATCATGATAAAATCAAGCTTGTATCTTACATAATCATGCTCAAGTCAAGCGTGTATCATACTTGATCATGGTCAAATCAAGCATGTATCATACTTTATCATTTTTCTACACGTGTTAATAAACATGATGCTTCATATTGTCATACAGGCGCAAGGGTTAAGTAAGTGAACTTTTTACGCCAAGAGGTGTATTGGCTATATGATACCAGCCCCATATTTTGAGATCAGTTTGTGCTCGATTGGTGATGTGGTCTGTGTCATGCTAGCTGCCTTTACTTCCCAGGAAATTTATTGGTTCCCATTTTCGGCAGATTTGACCTGGGGACGCAGTTAAAACAAATCCCTGCCTCAAATGGGATTTGAACACATGGCCACCAGGCCGATAGGCAAACATGCTCGCCACTGCCCTACCACAGCTTCCAATTTAAAAGGAGGCTTCACATGAAAACTTACATTTGCAATTGAAATTTGAAACATCTTGATCTGCAAATGAAAGTACAGTAATGCATGCCGGTCAGTGACTTCAGCAAGTGTATGACAGAGTGAGGTTCTGTTATAGTCTATTGTCACCTGGGCCTGGCATGGGGACCACAAATCCAGCAGTTGGACACACCCTGGTTTTAAAACTGGCAGTAGTATGGTCAAATGAGTCAGAAAATCACCAATACCAGCTCAAAACGATTACCACCTTATAGACAGACCAGAACAAATCATCATTCTGCACCTCAGAACAGGACATAATAGATTACGCAGTCAATTGTATACAAAATTCAAGATTGACGAATCAGTCATGTCCATATTTGGATTGCAACTGAAACAGCTGATTACATACTCCAAGACTGCCCAAAATATTACATATCTAGGCAAACCTTCTAGTCTAGAAAAACAACAGTGGACGTTACACTCTATGAACCACTGAGTGAACTAAAAACGACAGTGAAGTTCATACAAAAGACAACATTGTAGGTATAGACAAAATTCACAATCGACAAAAAATGGCATATTGTCCCTGATCCTGGGACAGTAGATCAGACATTTAACCTTCTCACACAAGGGCAAAAAACTCTGAGGGATTTTTCATGTGAACATTATGCACTTTTTAAAATCCCTTGACAATTGGCCGCAGCCCAAGCAGAATTTTTTAATTAGAAAAAAGCTACCTATAAAAATATAGAGTGTGTGATTCTGTCAGAGATACATCTAGATCCTTGCCAGCGCTACAGAGTTTGAGCACTGTTAGTTATTTATTTGCGGTTTCAACTTCATGGCAGATGGTCACTCCCATAATGCTCCATTTCCTGTGCCAGTGAATATCACACAAAATGCCCCTCACTGTCCCATGGTTTGAGCACTGCTGAGATACTCCTTGTGTGATCTGTGGGGAAATACTGAAGCACATAGGAAATACGTTTGTGTAATGACAGAGATTCTTTACAAACTAAACCATACTCCCTGGTTGTTGCCTTCACTTGCTGGGGTGTTAGGCACACATCATGGTTCTGCACCTTCATTTTCCAGTGCGGTTCTATAGATTTCACCCCTTGATCTTCTTAACAACACTGCCAGCATGACAACAAGGAAGCCACAGTGGTATAGTGGCTAAATTCTCACCTGCCAGCCCGGTAGTCAGGGTTCCAAATCTGCATCAGGGTGGATTTTTTTAATTGACCCAGCCTTATTTGGGTACCAGAAAATGGGTGATGAAGTAAAAGCAACCAGCATGATACTGGCTACATACTCCATCAATTGCTGGTTCTCCTTTACAAATATGGGCCAGGTACCATATGCCTTGTGTGTAAAATGGACCTTGACTTGCATTACAACTACATGCTGTTTCAAATTTGAGTCGCAAATGTCAGTTTTTCATATAAAATATGTACTTCATTGTACAGGGTGTATTTTTTATGACTGTGCAGTGTTTGAAAATATTGCCGGTCCAAGTTTTGTATTTACCTATTATGTTTACATGAACTTTTACAGAGGGTGAATACAAAACTTAGACTGGAAATATTTTCAAACACTGCACAGTCATTAAAAAATACACCCTGTAGTTCATTAACAGTGCTGAAATGCTGTATAGAACCTGTTTTGTTGTATGGCTGTGAATCTTGGAATATAAATGAACAAATTAGAAAGAACTTGGAAGCAACAGAGATGTGGTTCCTGAGACGAATGTTGCGAATTTCTTGAACTGCTAGAGTAACCAACAACGATTGCCTGAAAGAGGCTAATGAAACTATAAAATTATATACAACAATAAGAAAAAGACCAACAGCTTTCTTTGGTCATGTGATGAGAAGAGAGGCATTGGAGAACATTGTGACAACTGGAAAGATCAAGAGGAAGAGAGACACAAATAAACCAAGAGAAATGATGCTGGATGGACTGAGACAGTGGCATGGAGGAATATCAACAGCAGAGTTGATCCAGAACAACATAGACCAAGATCTGTGGATGGACGTGAACATCTACTCCAGCTGGCATGGCACTTGATGATGATGATAAATTCATTAACAGTTTTTTTTAGATATATTATGCAGATGATTTATGACATATTTATGTGTGTTTATATGTTGATTTCAGAACATTCAGTACATGTGGTGTCCGATGTTTACTGTAAGATACTCTAGCATGTTTTGGTACACACATTTTTAGCCCCAGGGCACATATTTTGGCTCAGCTCATCAGCAAGTATACAGTGTAATTTCTGAGACAGCCAAATGTAAGCTTGCTGACAGCTTTAATGCTTGAAGCTCATCGTGATTATGTGGCAAGTCCTTTGTAGAAAAGATCACTCACATCCCAACTTGCTCCAAAAAAAATCATCCCAAAAAGCTCTCGATCCTTTGCCATTTCTCAAGCTTGTTTATGTCATTTCTCATGCATGTTTATGCCAAGGATGTCTTCAGTGTCGTGGATTCACCGCCACGTTGGTTGACCCCTGACTATTATTCCTGTGACCTTGCTTTCCATTACTGTTCTCTCATAACCCCTGACATTTAACCTGGCCAAAGTATTTCAATTTCCCTGAGAAGGTACTGTTGATGATTCTGTTTTCTTTGATGTTCAGATCTTGTAAAGTCAGTATTTTACTTCATCTCGATTTGCAGTATTTTAAGAATTTTTCTGTTATTCAAAACACTTTCCTATTGTGAGTTTGAAAATAATGAAGACACAAACAATAGATACACAAACAATAACCTGGCAAATTTAACTATACCAGCCTCTGTGGCGAAGGGGTAGCGGACATGATTTGCACGTTCAAAATCAGCTGTAAGTGATTTAGAGGAAGACCACCTTGTGTGGATTTTTAACAATGGTTGTTCAGAAGCAGTGGCACACTACTGAACATAAACTTGCACAGTAAATCACAAACAACAGAACATGCTGGGGTTAATTGTGTCATCCTGTAAAAGACACGCCACCAATTAAACATTTCACTGCATCTCAACCGGTGCATACAGCATAATTTTTTTTTTCCATATCCTATTTACAGGACATAGCTGTCAACACCAGCATTTTACTGCTGTTGTTGATGTCTCGGCAAGTTTACATTCAGTAGTTTGCCATTGCTTTCTGAATGACCAGCTCCCATACCAACAAGTTAAGACCCAGCGCGACACGGTCTGCTGCCAAATCGGTCACAGCTGTGTTTCGAACTCAGATAAGCAGCTAACATATTGTGTTCGCAAGCCTTTAGCAATGGAGACCGGCACAACAGAAGTTAATCAACATGAAATGAAGCAAACAATTAATTCATGTAGCTTCTTCTTCTTCTTCGTTCATTTGGAATGTTTGTTTTTGGACGTTATTTTGTTGTGTGTGTGTGTTTACAGCAGAGCTGCGATATTTGCACCTTTCAGCCAACACATCCAACTTCTTCAGGCATTTGTTGACCAGGTTAACCATCCCAGGTGAATAATTTTAGCTGAAATACACGGGGTGCATATAGCCATGGTAATTTTAAACTGACTGTCATGTATTTTTGTTTTCCCCCATGTGGGCTAACTGCTCTAACTCGAATTGCCAACCCACCATTGGGTAGGCTCATTCATTAATCATTGCTAGAACCATGCAAGTTTATTTGATATTTTTCTGTTTGGTTTTCTTTATCTTTGGGTATATCATCTGTATCTTGGAAACCTTGTCGATTTGAAGCTGGTTATTTATATAGGAAAATCGTAATACTTTTTCTGGGAAGTAAGGGCAATAGCGGAGTACAGGACAACTCCACTTAATTAAACTGTAGCCTGGAAAGTGTGAAAGTCTAACATCTCACACTCCTTTTATAGTATCTGCCATGGGATATTTTACCTTAATAAAACCATTTTTAATTAAGGAAGATAGTAAAATGAATTGCAGATTCTCATAGTAATTACTCCTCTTGCCAATTTTACCTTTTGATTCATTGACAATGATCGGTGTTTTATTTTGATCCAATTTTACATTTATTATTCATCTTAACTGATCAAACCTGCTTGCATAAATGTGCATACTTGCTACAGTGTTCACAGATATATTATATTTGGAATGTGATTTTTATTCTAAATTATGCAGTAGTTTCATATTTTCACCTGAGTCTCCAGTGGTGAGTTGTAGGGCAGTAGCAAACTCCTTCCTCTTTGCTTGGTCCATATCAAATATAATAGGCACCCCCACCTCTTCAACTCAGTATTCAATCCTTCGACAAGGTTTCCTTTATACCTTACCTGTAATCATCTTTCTGAGTGATATTGTTGAAGGTTCGCTTCCAAGAACAGGTCTAGTGATGGTGTTTGATGTTCTCTTCTGAGGGCAGTTCAAACATTGGTGTAGTTGTTGTTTCTTTTCTGGGGACAGTTTCTGTTAATGGTGTTGTAGTTGTTTCTTTTCTGGGGACAGTTCTGTTCATGGTGTTGTAGTTTCTATTCTGGTGATGATGTTGTATCTTAGGGCAGTTAAAACATTGGTGTTGTCAGTTCTTTTCTGAGAACAATTCTAGCATCATAAGAAGTGAGGAGGTAGCTCTTCTGAGAAGTCTAGTGATGGTTTAGAAGTTTACTTCTAGGGACAGCTCTAGTGATGGTGTTGTAAACTATTTTCTGAGGAAAGTTCTAGTGGTATGTTTGAGGTCTCTTCTGAGGACAGTTCTAGTGGTATGTTTTAGGTCTCTTCTGGAGACAATTCTAGTGATATATTTGAGGTCTCTTCTGAGGCGAGCTCTAGTGGTATGTTTGAGGTCTCTTCTGAGGACAGTTCTAGTGGTATGTTTGAGGTCTCTTCTGATGACAGTTCTAGGGATATATTTTAGGTCTCTTCTGATGACAGTTCTAGTGGTATGTTTGAGGTCTCTTCTGGGGGGGAGGGGGTTTTCTAGTGGTATGTATGAGGTCTCTTCTAAGTACAGTTCTAGTGGTATGTTTGAGGTCTCTTCTGATGACAGTTCTAGTGATAGCGGCATTCCGGTGGCTAGAGTAGACCACTGCAACACACTTTGTATTCATTACGGATTCAAAGAGTCTGCTTAGTAAGGTGGAGAAAGGAATGTTTCGTGTGAAATGGCTCTTGTCGCTTCAGAGGTCACAGATTGTGAGAATTGTATGGATATTTTGCCCTGGCCATGCGGGGGTACGGGGAATGAACAGGCTGATAGGCTAGCAGGGAATGCACCTCTTGGTGGTAGTTTGCTTATGGACAAGGGGAGGTGGTCGTGCGCTTGTGGGACCAGGTGGAGAAGGCGGAGGAACAGATTTAGAACCCATATGTGGAAATAATGAGATTGCGGGGGATCGGAAGGGATTCTGGAAGAATCTCAAAACTGAGAGGGAAGACCAGGAGAACGTTTAATCAGATAGCGGTGGGAACGATTAGTAGTATGACTCTTCGCTGGCTGTTGAATGAGGGGACGGAGCACATATGGGAATGTCCTGAGTCCAGTGATGTCGGTTCTTAACTCAACTCAACTCAAGTGATATATCTGAGGTCTCTTCTGATGAGAGTTCTAGTGGTATGTTTAAGATGTCTTCTGAGTGGAGGTCTAGTGGTATGTTTGAGGTCTCCTCTGGGTACAGTTCTAGTGGTATGTTTGAGGTCTCTTCTGATTACAGTTGTAGTGGGTATGTTTGAGGTCTCTTCTGAGTACAGTTCAAAAGGTGTGTTTGAGGTCTCTTCTGAATACAGTTGTAGTGGGTATGTTTGAGGTCTCTTCTGAGTACAGTTCAAAAGGTGTGTTTGAGGTCTCTTCTGAGGACAGTTCTAGTGGTATGTTTGAGGTCTCTTCTGAGTACAGTTCTAGTGGTGTTTTTGAGGTCTCTTCTGAGGAGAGTTCTAGTGGTTTGTTTGAAGTCTCTTCTGAGGACAGTTCTAGGGGTATATTTGAGGTCTCTTTTTGAGGAGAGTTCTAGTGGTATGTTTAAGGTCTCTTCTGAGGATTCTAGTGGTATGTTTGAGGTCTCTTCTGAGGACAGCTCTAGTGGTATATTTGAGGTCTCTTCTGATGACAGTTCTTGTGGTATGTTTGAGGTCTCTTCTGAGGAAAGTTCTTGTGTTATATTTGAGGTCTCTTCTGAGAAGAGTTCTAGTAATGGTGTTAGTAATCCTCTGGAAAAATATGTTTCAACTCTTTAATTCTGATGCACTGGCGTTCAGGTCGTCTGAGACCTGAAAAGGGTTGCTTCCATTGTAGGGAGGTTTGGAGTAGAGACCTTCCTACTGACTTAGTCCTAAAATGCTGTTCTCTATGGCAACTGTTGTAGAGCTTTCCTTCCCCCCACCAAGCTTAGAAACCCCTGGGGTATGCAAGACCAGTGTTGGAACCTCACACCTACTGAGAGGTATATTAGGATGTAACCAGTTCATGATTGAGCACAGCAAAAATAGACTATCGGAGACTAGGCTTTAAAAGAAAAATTTAATCGCATGTCCTTCACAGGACGTAACAGTCAACCCCAGCATTTTGGCTGTTTGTGATTCCTGGGCAAGTTTCTTCTTCTTCTGCGTTCATCCAGACTTTTTTCGGACGTGATTGCGTTGTGCCTGTTTACAGCAGAGCTGCATTCTTGCACCGTTAGGCCGACACATCCGACTTCTGCGGGCATTTGTTGACCGGGTTAACCTTCCCGGTGGGTAAATTTTACATTCAGTAGTTTGCCATTGCTTTCTGAATGACTGGCACCTATACCTTTTTCGAAACAACCAGCACTGCTCAGTTTCAAACCTGGGTATACGGGATTACGAATCGAATCGTGTCCGTAACCCCTTCGCTACAGGTTCGTCATATTTCATTAGCAGGTTTTACATAGTTCAGTATCAACATCTGCATACTATATGGTTTACAATCCTGATACAGCAAGGGATGTTTTCTATCGGAGGTGACATAAAAGTTCTGGTCTGTCTGCTGCTTGTCAGCTGCATGGGCAAATAGCCTTCATTCCTCAGTCTGGAAAAATTACACAATATGCTGTAAAATATTTTTAGATTGTTTTTATGTTAATAATTTCTGTATCTTGTACCTAGTCATCCTTACTTGTTTTTTTACATTGAAATTTCAATACTAAAGTGACATGGCCACAAAATCTTATAGAGATAAATTTCTATAGTCATTCTGCAAAAACAGGACAGTTTTAGTTGTGAATTTTCAAATCCATGATTATTGGTATTTATCTCCGTGTACATTGAACATAGCAAGTTTGCTACATTTTTTACAGTTTTAAAACCAAGAATGACCCAACACCTTATCAGTTGTCTGTGCAGAATGCGTGATCAAAATGTATATTTGAGTTTTTTTTTCTGCAGGGTGCTGGCCATTTGTGACTTTTCTTTGCATTGTTGGGTGTAAATAACGTGATGATATTCTTGTACATTGTGAAATTATGCAGTATTATCATTTGCCTCTTGTTTGCTTGTACTTATAACAATCTGGAACAAATGACAGATAAAAGTTCATTGGGCGTTCACACAAAACATTAATCTGTAAATACATAAACATTGGGAAGAACCTTTTTCTGTGTGTGCCTCTATCTGTGTAGCTCACTTTCAGTATGTATGAGAGAGAGAGAGAGATCATCATGGCGTGATAGTGATTGCGTGGCATCCTGATTTCTGTGATGTACCTCCTGGCTGGTTTCCTGCATCTTCAGCACCTTTCCTTTGCTAACCTGTGGTCTTACTTCAGTTTAGATATGTACAAACGTGTCTGCACATGTATGTTCACATACATACATATCTAGATCAGTTTGGTTTAATGACGCCAAAGACTCACCATCACCCCTTCTCCTCTTAGTTAAAACAGTTCTGACATGTGAAGGCCAGGAGTTGGACTTTTGCTGGCAGAGGTGATGAATGCACAAGCCTTAGGGGCGTTTTGCCAGGTTGGGCTCTCACCCCAACTCTGTTCCCCCAGCTTCTAACAGCAATATGAAACCAGAGAGAGGGATGACAGTGAAGTTTTTTGTGCGAATTGGTGATAAAAATGGTAATTTTACCATAGAAATACATTGCCACAGTAAACTGTTATCAAAGGAGTACTGTTGATGCATTGTCTCACAGCAGACAGCCTGCTGGAAAGCACAGTGTTGGCACTATGCTCATGAAGGTGTTTAGAGGGAAAATTGTGACCTTTTATAGGTTTCTCTTAACTGCTTCAACAGTTGAGAAGCTTTGTATTAAAGTTTATCATCATAAAGTCAGGGGGTGTCTATGTCTAAAGGGCAGTGAACAAAGTTGTGCAATCCCACATTTGAGGTTCAAAATCTGCTGCAGGTGGTCTGGAAGCCCTACATTGATATTCAACATGGTACGAAGCATTGGTCGTTCTGGAAGCCTCACATTGATATTCAACATGGTATGAGCATTGGTCGTTCTGGAAGCCTCACATTGATATTCAACATGGTATGAGCATTGGTCGTTCTGGAAGCCTCACATTGATATTCAACATGGTACGAGCTTTGGTCGTTCTGAAAGCCTCACATTGATATTCAACATGGTACAAAGCATTGGTCGTTCTGGAAGCCTCACATTGATATTCAACATGGTATGAGCTTTGGTCGTTCTGGAAGCCTTACATTGATATTCAACATGGTATGAGCTTTGGTCGTTCTGGAAGCCTTACATTGATATTCAACATGGTATGAGCTTTGGTCGTTCTGGAAGCCTCACATTGATATTCAACATGGTATGAGCATTGGTCGTTCTGGAAGCCCTACATTGATATTTAACATGGTATGAGCTTTGGTCGTTCTGGAAGCCTCACATTGATATTCAACATGGTATGAGCTTTGGTCATTCTGGAAGCCTTACATTGATATTCAACATGGTATGAGCTTTGGTCGTTCTGGAAGCCTCACATTGATATTCAACATGGTATGAGCTTTGGTCGTTCTGGAAGCCTCACATTGATATTCAACATGGTATGAGCATTGGTCGTTCTGAAAGCCTTACATTGATATTCAACATGGTATGAGCTTTGGTCGTTCTGGAAGCCTCACATTGATATTCAACATGGTATGAGCATTGGTCGTTCTGAAAGCCTCACATTGATATTCAACATGGTATGAGCATTGGTCGTTCTGGAAGCCTCACATTGATATTCAACATGGTATGAGCATTGGTCGTTCTGGAAGCCTCACATTGATATTCAACATGGTACGAGCTTTGGTCGTTCTGAAAGCCTCACATTGATATTCAACATGGTATGAGCATTGGTCGTTCTGGAAGCCTCACATTGATATTCAACATGGTATGAGCTTTGGTCGTTCTGGAAGCCCTACATTGATATTCAACATGGTATGAGCATTGGTTGTTCTGGAAGCCTCATATTGATATTCAACATGGTATGAGCATTGGTCGTTCTGGAAGCCCTACATTGATATTCAACATGGTATGAGCATTGGTCGTTCTGGAAGCCCTACATTGATATTCAACATGGTATGAGCATTGGTCGTTCTGGAAGCCTCACATTGATATTCAACATGGTACGAAGCATTGGTCGTTCTGGAAGCCTCACATTGATATTCAACATGGTATGAGCATTGGTCGTTCTGGAAGCCTCACATTGATATTCAACATGGTATGAGCATTGGTCGTTCTGGAAGCCTCACATTGATATTCAACATGGTATGAGCTTTGGTCATTCTGAAAGCAACGCCAATCTACTAAATGTGAAATTGCCTAGAATATCACAGTCAAAAAAGTCTGAGGTTGACTGCATTGTTCTGAAAAGGTCATACCACTCTTGAGTGAACGAAAGAAGATACCACTAACTTGTAACAAGATAAAATGTGTCACCCAGTCTAACCCAGTACATCTGATTTCAAAAAGTATTTCTTTCTTGTCAGCGTTCCTTGGTGTGGACTATCTCACAGGATATTGATTTGATTTGAGCTAAGAATCGACATCTCTGCACTCAGGACATTCCCAAACACGCTTCTTCCCTTTGTTCAACAACCAGTGAAGAGTCATACTGCTAATCGTTCCCGCCACTATCTGATTGAAAGTTCTCCTTCTCTTCCCTCTGAGATTTAAGACTCTTCCAAAACCCCTGCCGATCCCCGCAATATTCTTTCCACATACGGGTTCTCAACCTGTTCCCCTGCCTTCTCTACCTGGTCCCACAGGTGCTCGCCCACCTCTCCTTTGTCCATAAGTAATCTACCACCAAGAGTTGCATTCCTTCCCTCGCGCTCCCGCATGGCCAGGGCAAACATTGCTCACAGGAAAATAGCAAGGGGAAGGCAAAGAGATAAATTTCTGAATGGCTTGGCTGCATGGCACAATCGGGACAAGAATATAGATTTGATCCAAGACCCTGGTGATAGTGTGGGATGACGATATGCCACACTGATAAGCACAGACAATAATGGTTCACATTTCACACAATTACTAGTTTTGCATCAGGTCCATGTGGGTTGTTGAATCAAAATTTACTCAGAATAATGTACATCACAATTTACAGAAATGGTTTCTCTTTGCTTTCCGCCAGTTTGTCCATGGTGTAAAGTTATACGCCATTATCTAAAGAGATGTGTTCATGGCTCGCCTCTTGTGTCTGGGGGGCCATTCTACCACCCTCTACCCAGTTTGATCAAAGTTACCTGATGGCGAGGTGCACTGTTAACAGGGAAAGCTAATCCACATGCAAAATGCAGTCCATCACTACTATAAATAGTGTGTATAGACTACACTTGAGTTCAAAAGCGAGCGAGCGCAAAAAAAAACCAATACTAAAGTAGTAGTAGTAATAGCAGCAGTAGCTGTAGTATTATTAGTTGTTGTTGTCATCTTTTAATCCTGAGTTGAAGTGGTGGCACTTGTTTAGTAATGAAATATGTGAATATCGTGTGTGTTATTCCTTTTAACAAGTGTTCATTTCCTTATATGGCTTCTAATGTTGTTGTTTGTCCATCAAGAATGATGATGACCATTCATTTCATCCAGTGGGGTTGATAGTATGGAGCCGTGAGTTCTAAGATGGCTGATAAGGCCTATTTTGGCTCGAAATGTTCTTTGATAATGCGGGTAAAGAATGCTTGACGTTCCAGGAGGAGGATCTCCTGCAGTGGTTTTTCTGTCCAGCCTTTTCTTCACATCTCTTGCAGTCCTGATTGCTTCACAAGTGACTGCACCCTTATGTAATGATGTACGCATAGAATTACGGTCTATAGCAGCAGTCTCCAAGGTGTCAGGATGAATTCCAAAAGCTTTCAGTGAGACTTTCAGTGTCTTTAAAACGTTTCCTCTGGCCGCCTTGGGAGCGTTTACCACAACGCAGATCGCTGTAAAACATTTGTTTAGGGAGCCTGTGATCTGGCATACGAGTTAAGTGACCAGCCGAGCGAATCTGATTTTTCATTAGTAGAGTGTGGATACTGGGCATGGATGCTCTTTCTAGAACTTCAGTGTCTGGGATCTTGTCTTGCCATTTAATCTTCAATAGCTTCCTAAGGCAGACTGTGTGGAAGTGGTTTAATTTCCTAGCATGTCGCTGGTAAACAGTCTAAGTTTCACAAGCATATAGCAGTGTGGATAATACAACTGCTTTATAGACTTTCAGCTTTGTTTGCAGGCTTATTTCATTTCTCTCCCATACATTTTTGTACAGTCTGCCAAAGGCTGCGCTGGCCTTGTATGGCTTCTAATACTGCGAGATATTTGGCCTATACTGGCCTGCCTTCTTTAAGGCTGTAAGTGTGCAGTTGAAAGACATTTTGGTTGTTCTCTGTCAGCTGTTACGAATCTGGTTCCGTGGCCATTCATTCAATGTAGAACGGTTCTGTGTAAGACACACGCTTGTCTAGAAAATCTTGTTTATTAAATTTCAGAAAAACATTTACACAATGTATAAACATTGTTCTGTGGGTATTTGACATAGAGAGTTGAGTCAAGAACCAATATCCTAACACACAGGACATTCCCATTCATGCTCCGTCCTGATCTTTAACAGCCAGCGACAAGTCCCAATATTAATGGTACCAGTAGCAGTCTGATTATGTTTTCTTTCCTCTGAGTCCTGAGTGTTGGCCAGATCCTATGGTCACCACTATTCCCTCCAAGCCATGATGTTCTATCTGTTCTTCCGATCTCATAGGTCCCCGACCACATCTGCCTTACCATGCACCATTACACCATCCAGCGTTGCAGACCCAGCCATTCTGTTTCCCATCACACTAGCATGTCCTGGGGAAAAAATCTAACAAATTCTCTCTATTTTTGGTTGTTAAATTGAAGCCTGCCACTCTGCCGTAAGCATACCTGTCTTCACCTTTCTCAATAAACTGTGTGAGTCCGTTACAACCACGACATGCGTGTACTGTTTGTCCTCCAGCCAGCGGAATACCACTGTGATTGCCTCTGCTTCCATTCTAAAACTAGATGTTGTGGTATCATATGCTAGGCTCTCCTGTACTAAACAATGTCCACCAACCTTCGTCACAAATCCCCAGTCACATCTTTCACTTCTAAGCACAGAGCCATCCGTGTAGATGATTGACATTTGACATAGAGAAAGACTGAGAAATAAATTAATGGATATTCATCGGAACCCCTAGAAAAGAGAGGAAATAAGTAGAGATTAGACGACAGACAATATAAAAATTTAAGGCTTCAGTGGTCACACAGGAATATTTGTGGTGTGTTAAAAAGAAATGGGAAACGAATCCCCAAATTCTAATAACCAACTGTTCTGTGAAAAACGGAAATGGCTCAAAAAGACTCCCTAGGGGTGAAGATAGTAAAGTTTTCCTAACAGAGGGCCAATAAAGAACAAGAAAGCTACCGAACCTCAGAGAGGAGGAGGAGACTCACTCTGGGTATGCTGAGAGTTCTGGTGTTTATCTTGCCACAATTTGCTCTATCCTTATGGTGTCACTTGCTGCATATTAACCATGTGAACATACATAAAACGTGAATACAACGTAACAAGTGAGAAACCAACTCTGGGTTCTATCTAATAACAGTATAATGGGATAATTTGGGGAAGGGTTCCTTTCTTCTTCTTTCGTTCGCTTGAAATATGTCTATATCTGCAATGTCGTCTCTTGCATGAATTGAACTGTTTTTTTCAGTTCACACAGTGGTCCATAGAGTTTATCTTCCACCGTCGTCTCTCTAGGCCAGAAGGTTTGCCTAGATATGTTATATTTTGGGCAGTCTTGGAGTATGTGCTCTGCTGTCTGCGACGCCAATCCACATGTGCACATGGCTGTTTCACCAATCTTGAATTTTGTATACATGTGGTTGCGTAATCTATTGTGTCCTGTTCTGAGGCGCAGAATAATGACTTGTTCTGGTCTGTCCATAATGTGGTAGTCATCTTGAGCAGGTTTTGGTGGCTTTCTGACTGATTTGATCATTCTTTTCTTTTGGTGGTATGTAACGGGCACATCAGGCTGTTCCTCTTTGGCTCCTTCCTTAGCCAATTGATCAGCTCTGTCGTTTCCGGGTACTCCACAGTGGGATGGTATCCACTGTATGGTGACTTTATGCTGACTGCTAAGTTCAGAAAGTAGTGTCCTTAGTACTGGCAATTTCCCAGAGAGGAGCGCCTCGAGTACTGATTTTGCATCTGTTAGTAGCACCACAGGTTGTGTACCATTGCTGTTATTTAGTAATTTCTCTGTTGCTATCTTGATTGCCTCAATTTCGGCATCATAGTTATGGCAGTACTTTCCTGTCGGTACTCTGGCTGTGTCCCTAGTATTATTTGGGTATTCTATGTACACTCCCGCTCCTCCATTTCGAACAGCATTTTGTGCTGACCCATCTGTGTAGACTCGGATCCAGAGGTCCTGTGGGTATTCTTCATCAAGGAAGCTGAGAGTGGCTGTTCTGCGCTGCACACTGTTCTGTTCTTCCTTGTCAAATATTCCTCTCACTTTTGTCTGGATTTGTAATGATAGTCTATGCTCATCTTTCCATGGAGTTCGCTCTGGAATAGTTGTTAGGGGGATACCAACTGTGGGCAGATCAGTGGTTTCTCTGCAGAGTCGTTTGGCCTGGTGGATAAAACTACTTCTTTTCAACCGCCCCATAGCTAGGTTTTCAAATCTGTTCTTCATAGGGTGGCCTGGCAAGCTGAGGAACTTTTCTGCTTGTATTAGCGTTTTCGTATCTCTGCGCTCACTCAGTGCCTGTGTCCTCCCCATCTTCTCCATTTCCACTATAGGGGTTGATCTCATCCCTCCTGTGGTGACTCTAAGTGCTTGATTTTGCACCTTGTCCAGCTCTTGTAGTGTGGTATTTGATGCTGAACACCACGCAGTTGACCCATATTCCAGGTGTGGTCGTATGCTCTGTTGGTAAACTTTGCTAAGTATTTTCGTACTGGCTCCCCATGTGGTTCCACTTAGCTTTCTCAGGATGGCTATTTTCCTTCTGGCTTTTGCTACTGCTTTGTTGATGTGCTTTCTCCATGTCAGCTTGCCATCAAATGTTACTCCAAGGTATGTTGGTTCTTTATCTTCTCTTAGGGGTGTTCCATTTATCTGGATGATCCCTGCCTTTTGTTTTGGAGAGAGGGTAAATAGGGTGGTGCTGCACTTGTCAGTGTTTATGCTGACACACCATCTATTTGCCCATGCAGCAAATGTATCTACAGCTCTTTGTAGCAATCTGGTGGCCACTGATGCATATTCATTTGTGCTCCATAGAACCAGGTCATCGGCGTACATTGCCGCTTTAATTCCATGCGGTAGGTGAGCAACAAGATCATTGATGAAGATTAGAAAAAGTGTGGGGGACAAGACTCCGCCCTGGGGGACACCGTGACGCAGTAGTACTTTCTTGCTCTTGAGTCCGTCTATCTGTACTCGGGCTCTTCTGTTGTGCAAGTATGCTTTCACCCATTTGTACATTCTTCCATTGACTTTGCAGTTTCTCAGTTTCTTCATCAGACCTTCTTTCCAGACTTTGTCAAAGGCTTTCTTCAGATCTATCCATGCCGCAAGCACCAGCTTCTTCTCTTGGAATGCATCCTCAATTTCTTGAGAGAGGTAGGTTGTCTGATCTTCCGTAGAGTAGCACTGCCTAAAGCCAGCCTGCTGTGGCACAAGGATGTTTTTACTTTCAATGTACCACTGCAGTCTGTGATTGATGATGCGCTCCAGTGTTTTGCAGAGACAGCTGGTGAGGCTAATTGGTCTGTAGCTAGAGGCAATGGAACCATCTTTCCCTGATTTTAGGAGGGGTATCATGATTGCTTCTCTCCAGGCTTGTGGAACACTGCCTAAGGTCCAGCTGTTATTGAAGATCTGCAACAGCTTTGTTTTGGCCTCTGTTCCTAGGTTCCTGATCATTTCATTGGAGATACCATCAGCTCCTGGTGACTTTCTCATTTTCAGTTTTGATATGGCTAGCTCCAGTTCGCTGATTGTGATGGGTGCCTCCAGAACCTCATGTACTATTTCCTTCTGTCCTGTATGTTGTCGTTTCTCTCGAATCTCTTGTTGATTCTCTGGACTAATTTTGATATTGCTATCTTGTGCGAACGAGTCCGCAAAATGGTCAGCTGCTTGCTTTCTTGTTAAGATTTTTCCATCTTTATGTAGTGCAATTTTTGAGTTTCTCCCTGTGCCCTCGTCATTAAGCTGTTTTATTAGCTTCCACAATTTCCTTGTGTCTCTTTCAAAGTTCAGAGACTCCGTTTTCTCCTGCCAGCTTTTCCGTCTAGCCTGCAGCTTGGCCCTTTGAAATTTGGCTTTTGCATGCTGGAATTTATTGTGGTGCTCTTGGCTGGGTGTGGCCTCTGCTTGCTTTCTACACACTTCAACATCATTATGCAACTGTTCCAGTTCACTACTCCAGTAGGGTTTATATTGTTTACGGGCTCCTCTTGGTACTGTTTCTCGCGCTGCCTGTAGTATGCATTTCCCAAACTCTTCAACTGCTTTATTTATGTCTTTCTCAGTGTTCAGGTTTCTAACCAGTATGCTGGTGCGATGCTTGTACATTGCCCAGTCTGCTTTCTTGTAGTTCCACCTCGAGAGGGTGCTGCTTTCACTTACAAGCTCATTTTCTACGGTTAGAAAGACTGGCCGATGGTCACTGCCACCAAGTTGTTTCCCAACAGTTCGTGTAATGTTCCACTCCAGGTCTGGTGAATGAAAAGCCAGGTCAGGTGTAGTTGAAGAGTGCCATGATCTCGAGTAGAAAGTATGTGGGTCGGACGGCTTGTTAATCAACATGAATCTATTCTCATCTTGCCAGTCTTCCAGTCTCTCTCCTCTCTGGTCCATGTGATCATAGCCCCAGCTCTGCGAGTGGCTGTTGAAATCGCCACACACAATCATTTTTTCTTTTAGTGGTAGAGTGTCCAGTGCCTGTGGGCGGTCACTTGGACAGTAGTAATTGATCAGATGTAGATCTGTATTACCTGTCTTAAGTTTAAGTGTCTGATACTCAGCCCCTTCCATGTAGACTTTGATTTGGGAAGCCATGATGTTATTTCTTACAAGGGTCAGTATCCCACCTTTTCGCCTGTTCTTTCGGTCAGATCGGTAACACTGGTAGCCTCTGATTTTGAAGGCTATATTTTCATTGAGGTGAGTTTCTTGCAAGCAACATATGCTTACTTTCTCTTTGTCCAGGATGTTTTCTAATTCAACTTTTTTGTTGCTGACTCCCTCCGCATTCCAGTGCATTATTTTAAGTCTTAGTTTAGTATGGCCAGTCGTCCTATTCTCATGTCCCCTGGCTCCACAGGACATCTGAGAAGGACCTCCAGTAGTTGGGGTTGGACCCTTTCGAGACATAGGGCCCGGCACTGCACCTGCCTGGGGGTCCAAAGCAGGGCGAGCACCATAACGATTAGCAGTAGTCGACATATTCCATTTTGCGTGATTGCGTGGCATCCTGATTTCTGTGGTGCGCCTCTTGGCTGGTTGCCTCCGTCTTCAGCACCTTTCTTTGCTAGAGCAGACTGTGGTCTCACTCGAGTGTAGATGTGTACGCGCGCACATGCCTGTCTGCGCATGCATGTCCGTGCATACACATCTAGAGCATACTGGTTATTTTCCGGCGCCAGAGACTCGCCGTCGCCCCTTCTCCTGTTAGTTTAAACAGGCCCGCCACGTGAAGGCCAGGAGTTGGACTTTTGCTGCATAGGTTATGTATTCACGAGCCATTGAGGTATTTGAGCAATGTTGGGCGCTCACCCCAACACCGCGCCTCGGCTACATACAGCAACATTTGGAACCCGGAAGGGTTCCTGTGTACATGCTCGAGTAGCATATGGTAATACACGACTCAAAAATCCTTAATGACATAAAATCCAAGATCAATCACATCCAACTAATCCGATTGTCTCTAGATCCTCACAACTATAAAACGGTGAAAATCTTGAAATTGGTCTCAAATAACAACATGTCGCTTGGTATAACCACACACTTTTCTCTAAATAGTCTTTGCATTTCTCACAGGATAATCTAACAAAAGTCCTTGGGTTTCTGACAGGAGAATCTAACAACAGTCCTTGGGTTTCTCATAGGAGAATCTAACAAAAGTCCTTGGGTTTATCATAAGAGAATCTAACAAAAGTCCTTGGATTTATCATAGGAGAATCTAACAAAAGTCCTTGTTCTTCTCCTGAACTCAAATGACAAATAAACCTGAGGCAGGATTCATCAGATGTGTATACCAGAATAGTAAGAATAACTGTTGTTGGCCTGGCCATCATCCAAGATACTGATAAGTCATTCAATTGACTTTCATAATGCTGGGTTTTCCTTGAAATTGGAGGGCATGTGGTATATACTGGAAATCCACAATTCGAAGATTATAAAGGCGGATCTCTTTCATCTTTTATCGACGATTCAGCCACTCCATGATGACAGAATAGAGCATTTGAATTATGCCCCAATATCAGCCAAACAAAAACCACTGATCTCTGCAGAAAATATGTGCTAACATATTATAGTCATATTTACAGAGACAATGGAGGAAAAGAAAACAATCACCCAACAACAACAACAAAAGAAAAGGCAAGAAAGAGCGAGAGAGCAAAAGAGGGAAGGTGAAGGTAATAATACATAGGGACAAACTAGTCAGGCCTTGCCCTGTGGGGTATCTTCACTCCGACATGTATTGGAGGCCTTCACATTCTTCATTGACATCATATGCCTCCGTCTCTCCGGTCTGTGTATGCTAATTATCCTCACGTTCTCGTGGCTTTAGCACCAAGATTCTATGGGTTACCAACATCATGGATGCACACCATGATGACCATGTCACAGTCCTGTCATTACCTCTCTTCTCCCAGGTAAAGGGTTGTAGGTCATCATATCAGGGGTATGACGCATATTTATATCCACAAAGAAAATCACCATCAATCATTCTACATAGTGATGCACACACAAAGAAACATTCTCTCGGCAATACATACAAAGAGACCGCAAAAGACAGTGTGGAAAAACATCATCCCTAAAAAGATGATAAATGCCATCTCAGAAACATCCTCCACAAGGATATATCACAAGTGATGTCACAGAAAACATCATCACAGAGATCATAAGTGATGTCGCAGAAAGGCATCATGATAGTTATGTCGTAAACATGGGCTATACATGAACACTGAATGAATATGGAATGAGAAGTTCATCTCTCCCAATATACTCGAACTGAAAAAAAGACGATATTCTTTCGAAATTTGTCAAGTCAGACAAAAAAATCACCCATATCACCTGAGAAAATCTCCAAATTTAAAATATATATTTCTCTTATCCCACAGAAAGAGAGCTCTAACCAATGTTTAAAATCTTTCTCTTTATATCATTCATTAATATAACTAGACTATGGTAGACTAACCTCAGCCATATAGTTAGGACACATTTTCTCCAAACAGGAAAAACACATTGTGTCCTATAGAATCATTTTGCAGACTGACATCCAACTTTTGCAAAGCTGAGCATTCTGTGCAACAACCAATCCCAAATGCATAAATCTTCCTATAATTATGTTAATGTTTTTCCCCGCACTACTCACATAGCTCAAATCCTGTCTGGTGCGACTATGACTTCACCCTGATGGGGGAGGGTGTCGGATGTTCCAAGAATCCCGGCGAGGGGGGTAAATTTATAATGGCCGTCTTTTCCCATGCAGGTGCTCCCCACGTGACATCATAGGCGGTTTATTTTTAGCTTCTGTCATCGCCAAATCTCCAAGATCTTGCCAAATTGTTACTTTTAAGAAAACAGGTGTGGTCCCGGTTTTCCATTGTGAACAACTAATGTGGTGTCCTTTATGGAGTCTAAATGTTGATAGGCGCAGGCATTAAAAATATGTCACAATATTGAACCTGTCTCTTTCAAATGACGACAGTTTTCGAATCACAGCCATCTAGATAACACTAAAAAGTCTTCACTGGTAGATCTTTCATCCACCTGAACCTACAAGCGTGGAATATAGCCAGAGTAAGTACCTAGCCAATGAAATAGCACCATAGGTTTCAGAAATATTAACCGAGCATAGGTCAGATAACACACACATTCGACCGTTATGCTGAATCTAATTTAATATGAACATTTAATGAAGAGACCTAATTGATTACTTCATTGTGTTATACGTAATACATAAAGATATCGGTGCAGTGATTTCGGGGATGGTGAAACACGGAGTTTTATAGTTACCCGTCAAACCGAATTTAGCGTTTGAAATTAGGTGCAGGCGATTTGGAAGCAGATCGCGTTGTGTTCGTTTCGATGGTATGAGCAGTTGGTCCCGCAGAAAGCACTGGCGGACTACTGAATGTGAAAATTGCTTGATACATCAACAACAACCAATAAATATAGGGTTTGGTACCAACATCCTGTAAATTACATACAACTAACTTTAATTACAGAAGTCCATTTGTTGATTTCAATGACATAGGGACATCAGCTCAAGCGATTACCACTTATGGACAGGCCAGAACAAATCATCATTCAGCGCTTCGGTACAGGGCATTATAGATTACGTGAATACATGTTTACAAATTCCAAGATTGGTGAACCCACGTGAAAACATGTTTACAAATTCCAAGATTGGTGAATCAGCCATGTGCACATGTGGATTGGTGCCGCAGACAGCAGATCATATACTCCAAAAATCCGACATATCTAGGCAAACCTTCTGGCCTGTAGAAACAATAGTGGAAGTTAAACTCTATGGGCCATTGGTGAACTTAAATAGACAGTGAAGTTCATGCAAGAGATAACACTGCAGATATAGACAAAGTTCAATCGAACGAAAGAAGAACACATGGAGAGAGAGAGAGAGAGAGAGAGAGAGAGAGAGAGAGAGAGAGAGAGAGAGAGAGAGAGAGAGAGAGAGAGAGAGAGAGAGAGAGAGAGAGAGAGAGAGAGAGAGAGAGAGAACAATCTCCACAACTTAACATCGAACTGGAGTGATCAACCCATTAACTTCTAACATTCTGAGTAAGTCGAACCTCCATAATAATATAGCGATAATCGACCGTAGGTCGCACCCAGTCAGCTGCAGAGAGACCAAGAGGTGAGACCGAAAGAAAGGAAGATCCGGCTTCCTAGTAGGGTGCGGCGCCGTGAACGGGGCACGGAGAAGGAACACGGCAACGGAGACGTATGAAGGTGACAGAGGCCGTGGCGGGGGATGAAGCTGGCATCACACGACCACACGTGCCAAGGGGCAGGCACAGGCTGCACGGGATTTCCCCACAGAGGGAGGGAGAGGGCTTGAGAGTGGACAAGGTAGCAGCGAAGGGACAAGCATAACATCAGGGATAACTAATGTGACCGAACGTCTCCACGGCAGAGGTAAGACGTCCGGAGTCATGACCCGGACGGGACCGCCCCCAGAATGTATCAAGAAATTAATGGTCCGAAATACTTGGGGAAAGGGGTTCTTTTGACGATCAGAAGCAGCCCTGCCGTGTTTGCTCCGCGTCGGAATTTTTACGATTTGAGTTTGAGATCTGACCACATAAGGACTTGTTATGCGAGCAATGATGTAGTCCATTTTCATAATTATGTTCTCTACTATCTTCTTCTTCTTCAGCGTTCCGAGCCATTGAGGTTCTTTGCTGCAGGTACAACCCGTCTCCATTCGTCTCTCTGGTTGACCTTCTCTTGCGAGTCGTTGATTCCAAGTGCTTGTAGGTCTGTATATATATTATCTCTCCACCGTCTTCTTGGTCTACCTCGGGGTCTACGGTCATTTATTTCCTGAGTGTAAGCGAGTTTTGTTTCCCTATTATCTTCCATTCTTTCTATATGCCCCAGCCATTGTAGTCGTATTAGCCTTCATGATACCAGTGATCAGCGGGGACTTAAACAGATCATAAATGTCTTTGTTACTTCTTCTTTTCCACTCTCCACTTTGTGTATCCCTAATGGGTCCAAAGATGCGTCTTAAAACTTTGTTCTCAAAGGTTTGTAGCAAGGCTTCGTCTCCTTTCGTTGTACTCCAGGTTTCAGAGCCATACAGCACAACTGGTCTGATCAGTGTTTTGTATATTGTGATCTTGGTGTTACGAGATAGCGCCTTTGATTTTAGTAGATGTTGTAGTGCATAGTATATCTTATTTCCAGAATTGATTCTAGTTTGTATCTCTTCCCTTATGATGTTGGAGCAGTTGAAGATTGTACCCAGGTATTTGTATGTTTCCGTTCTTTTAATGGTCATATTATCTATTTGTATGTGGCCAGAGTTTTTAGCCATTCCTTCTCTTGAAATTACCATATATTCTGTCTTATCTTGGTTGAAAACCAGCCCCATATGTTGGAATTTTTCCTTTAAGTGAATCAATATTTCCAATGTCTTTTGTTCATTTTCCCCTATAATATCTATATCATCTGCATAACCAAGCAGCTTGGATGTTCCTCCAATATCACATTCCTCCTTTACCCTCCCTACAACTTTCTCTAGAGCCAGATTGAAGAGTAGCGGCGATAGTGCATCACCCTGTTTCAAGCCAGATGTTATTTGGAAAGGTTTGATTTCCTGCCTTTATATGTTACTATATTATAAGTATCTTCCATGCATAGTCTGGTCATGTTGATTAACATCGTTGGTATTCCAAATTCCCGCATAGCATTCCATAGAACACTCCTATGGACACTATCATTCGCCTTTTTAAAATCCACAAAAATTTTATGAAGATCTCTTTTATTATAGAAGCTCATGGGCCTTTACAGCTCGGGCCGGAGGGAGAATTGTGAAGGAGGACTCTGGTGCTTTCACTGAAACCACAAGTAGCCTGACCATGGAAGTCATGGCAGTAAGTAAAGCAATAACATGGCTCGAGACACAGACATTCACTAGGGCTTGTTTCCTTAGCGACTCAATGAACATGATCAAGAGGATAGAGGAGGGGTCGATCCGAAGAGAATGGTTGCTGCCTCTCGAGCGGTCTCAGCTGGCAAAGATTAGTTTCATCTTCGTGCCAGGGCATGCGGGAGCACAAGGAAATGAGCGGGCTGACCAGCTCGCAAGTGAGGCTACTGTGGAGAGCGGACGCGCCATGGACCAGGCTGACATTCTGAATGCTCTACGAGAGGTAAGACTTTTGCGAGAACCAAGTGATGACTGTGAATCTACAACAATGGCCAGACTGCGAGAGCAGCAAATTAAAAGAGGGGTGGCCAAACAAGAACACTACGCAGGAAGCCAAAGAAGATTGATAAACCAACATAGAACTGGCGTCGTTAGCCGCTACACGTTGCGGGATTTGCTGAGGAGGGGATCCGAGCACTTATGGACTGAATGGTTCGATGTGCAATGAGGATGATCTGTCGACTAACTAACTAACTAACTAACTAACTAACTAACTTTGATCTATTGTTGATCTGTTTTGTCTAAAAACCCGCCTGGTAGTCACCTGATATTAATGTATTCTGAATATGGTTTTAGTATATTTAGTAATACTGCGGATAGTATCTTATAGCTTATGGACAGTAGTGACATTCCTCTATAATTTTCACACTGGAACTTGTCTCCTTTCTTAAAGATAGGTATCAATAATGACTCTTTCCAGTCATGGGGTAATTCTTCAGTCCTCCAGATTTTTATTATTAGTTCGTATAGCTTTAGATGTAAAGCATGGCTGCTGGGCTTATGGTTGACTGCCACTGCCATCGACGATAAGCTGTATTTTCGTGGACTGTGTGGGTGAACGTCTAGGAAACATACAGAAGGGAAAATGACTGCCGATTCCATCAGAGATGAACTGGGTGTTTCGTGGGGGACTATCGTGTTGACATTCTGGCGGCGGCATTATGCACAGTGTATCTGTGCGGGCTGTTGTTTGTCGAGACTCCTGTCTTTTCCACTTTTCACATTGGGCAGTGGGGAGCATTTTGTGTGATATTCACTGGCACAGGAACGGAGCATAATGGGGACGACCCGTGGCTGTGAAGTTGGAACTGCTACTAACTAACTAACTAACTAGCATGGCCACCCGCCTTTATAAATTCAGCAGCAATTCCATCAGCCCCAGTTGCCTTATTGTTTTTAAGTCGTGCGATTACATATAGGATTTCTTCAAATGCAGGTTCTTCAATTTGTGGTTCACACGTTAGAACCTCTTCCTGTGGGAAAGTGTTACTTGGAGCTTCACAATTTAGTAATTCAACAAAGTATTCTTTCCATGTGTTGCACATTTCCTCATTGGTATTTATCATATTCCCATTTTGTCTTATCTTATCTACTACTCACAATCTTCATGAGAAATGATTGGATAAGAACGGCATTGAACTGTCGAGAAAAGACAAGCAAAAAGGAGGTCGGCATGACTGAATGGATAAGAACGGCATTGAACTGTCGAGAATAGACAAGCAAAAAGGAGGTCGGCATGGCTGAATGGATAAGAACGGCATTGAACTGTCGAGAATAGACAAGCATAACGGAGGTCGGCATGGCCGAATGGATAAGAACGTTCGCTCGTAAACTTCCGGTGTGCTGATGCCGAGTTAGCGAGTTCAACCCCTACACCTGTCAGTTGGACTAAAATGTTGGCAAAAAGATATGCAACTAACAATGAGTTCCAGAGAAAGGACTTTCTAGCTATATTGGTGGTAAGTTTCTTAGTGTATCGTATTCAGCGTCTCGTTCTCTTCTCTTGATCCGTCGAAATCTAACTCTCTCCACAAGCTTCGCAATATTTGTCTTTAACGTTCGCTCGCTTTTAACTCAAGCATAGTCAATGCACGTGCTACCACTTTAGTGCGCCGGACTGATTTTTGCGTATGGATTTTTTTGTAATGTTGCGTATCCCTTACAGGACGTTGCAGTCAACACCAGCTTTTTCAGCAGCTGTTGATGTACTAGGCAAGTGTTTACGTTCAGTAGTTTACCACTGCTTTCTGAACGACCGGCTCACATATCCCCGTAAGTTGCCAGCGCGGCGCGAACCGCTGCCGATTCTCGCAACTGCTGTTTTTCCCACGTGGATATACGGGATTACGAACAATGTCGTTAACTTCAATAGTTTGCCATTGCTTTCTGAACGATCGGCACTCATACCTTAGTTTAGTTTCAAGTTTAGTCGACGGATCAACATCACGGCATACGGGTGTAACCCATAAGTGCTCCGTTCTACTCCTAACTCAAGCCCAGGGTCCGGAGAATCCCAGCTCAGTGCACGAGCTCCGTAGCACCGGCGAGGATCTTGAAAAACTGTGGGTAGATTTTTAACTCGAAATTTTGCCCGGGCAGCGCCGTTAGGCTACTCTTTTTCGATTTCCAACTGCCAAGGGAATATTTACGTGCGCAACAATACACTACCCAGAGACCAGGGGAAATTTTGTTACTAGAAGTCCACGTGAAAACAATCCCGGCTCTCACCGGTGCTTGAACCCGGGACCTCCAGCACTCGAGGCGGACACCATACCTCGAGACCACTCATACCCCTGTCAGCTGGCGTAGGCATTCAATGGCTCTCCACATATCTCGGTCTTTGGTGTTCTGGATCAACGCTGCTTCTGCTGATGGGATACCTCCATGCTACTATCTCAATCCATCCAGCATTATTTCTCTTGGTCTGCCTCTGCCTCTCTTCCCCTCGATCTTTCCAGTTGTTACGATGTTCTCCAACGCCTCTCTTCTCATCACATGACCGAAGAAAGCTGTTTGTCTCTGTCTTATTGTTGTATATACTGTTCTAGTTTCATTAGCCTGTTTCAGGCAGTCATCGTTAGTTACTCTGGCAGTCCAAGGAATTCGCAACATTCGTCTCAGGAACCACATCTCTGTTGCTTCTAATTTCTTCCTAATTTGTTCATTTACATTCCAAGATTCACTGCCATACAGCAAAACTGGTCCTACATAGCATTTCAGCACTCTCTTTCTTACATTCAGTGACAGAGACTTATTTGCATAAGATACTCTTCATTTTCTCAAACGCGGCTTTTGCTTGCCCTATTCTGCTCTTGCCGGCTCCCTGGTCTAGAGGTTACACGACTTTCTCAGTAATCTCGTATACTCTCGTAAGTAACGTGACGTTGCGCGAGAATCGGTAACGGTTCTCTCCGCGTTGGTAACTTACGGGGTATGTAAGCCGGTCGCTCAGAAAGCAATGGCGAACTACTGAGCGTAATCTTGCCAACAAATCAACAATCTGCTAAAAGATACTGATGTTGACAGCGATGTTCTGTAAAGGATATGAAAAAAAAAAAAAAAAAAAAAAAATCTGCGCTTTAATCTTTGTAGTACATCTTCCATCTAATGTTATAAATGCCCCTGGGTATTTAAAATTATCCACTTGGTTAAGAATGTTCCCTTCTATTTCTATTTCACATTTTGGTGTCACCATTTTCTTTGATATCACCATTATTACTGGTGTTTTTTATATTCAAAGGAAAGTCCTTCTGATGTCGCTTCGCAATATTGATTCTGTCATACCATTTCAGTCATATTCTGTCACACCATTTCAGTCATATTCTGTCATACCATTTCAGTCATATTCTGTCACACCATGTCAGTCATATTCTGTCATACCATTTCAGTCATATTCTGTCATACCATTTCAGTCATATTCTGTCATACCATTTCAGTCATATTCTGTCATACCATTTCAGTCATACCATTTCAGTCATATTCTGTCATACCATTTCAGACATATTCTACCTAGATACCAGTTAATGCATGTCTGTAATTTAAGAGTAATTGTTTTAGTCGCTCTCGGTATTTCTGATCCATACAGCAGTGCGGTTATAACATTAGAATTATGCACCTCAGAAGTCGGAGTGCATTCGCCTGTTGGCGAGGGACACTGGGAATGAGGAAAGCTAGTCCACACGCAGAAATCAGTCCTGTGCACCAGAAGTAGTAGCCCGTGTGTGGACTACGTTTGAGTTCAAAGCGAGCGAATAGAAAAACAAATTCACTTTTGCATTGACCGCCACACAATTCTTATTCTATAGAATTCTTATAATATCAGGATCCTCGCCGGTGCTACGGAGTTCGTGCACTGAGCTGAGTTTCTCCAGACTCAGGTTTGAGTTAGGAGGAGAACGGAGTACTTATGGGTTGCACCCGTGTGCCATGATGTTGATCCATCGACTAAACTAAACTAAACTAAACTAAACTAAACTAAACAATTCTTATTGCTATGAAAGCCTCCCTCGCCTTCTTGCATTCTTATTTTAATATGTCCGTCGGTCTTTGCCTACAATAAATATTTGTTATTAGTTAACTTTTATTTTACCCAGACAATTGGGATACAAGGATGCTGATGTATCAGGCTAGAGGGTCATGCAGACCAAGGTCTCTATTGATCTCTTCGAGGAGCATCCTGAGCAGACACTAATCCTGTTAACGACAGGAGGGATTTGTGAATACACCAATCTTTTAAATCCTCTTTTTGTTATTTTGTTTGCGCTCGCTCGCTTTGAACTCAAGCGTAGTCCATACCACGTGCTACTTCTTCTAGTGTACTGGGCTGATTTTTGCGTGTGGATTAGATTTCCCTATCATCAGTATCCCTCGTCATCAGGCGAACGCATTCCGACTTCAGAGGTACTTGTAATCTATGTCCCCAAATCAACATTTTAGTCCAGCTTTACCGGTGTAGGGGTTGAAGATGAGCACCATGCAAGTTCCATAGACCACCAGACTAGTTACAAGCCGCTGGTGAATGAATACAAGGTTGATCTACATCTCACGAGTGGTCATCAAAGAGTCTACGTTTAACACAGGAATTTAGAACTATAATTTGTATCAGTTCATCATCATCAACATTTTTGGGAAACTATTATTTCCTTTGATGGTGTTATTATCATTTTATCATTTCATCTGTCACCATTAGGATAATTAATGTATAGTTACATACACGATGGCAGATGTCCACAGATTTGAAGTTGTGTACTTCTACTTCAAGTTATGATTTTAGGAGATCCACTACATATAGTATAAGAGACACATGAATGAGTCTACTACTTGAGGTCTCTACAGCACAATGACTATATGTTGCAAACAGAGTAACTACAAGTCCAATCAATAGTATGATACATGTGGGTACAGTTGAAACATAACGCGCAAACTGAGGCAAATGGTAAAGCAGAGAATGGTCATAAGTCCACAGAACTTATGAAACAACAAGTGAAAATGCGCATCGGCATAATAAATGTTTGAGAACGAGCGTTCTTAACCATTCGGCCATGCTGACCTCACTCCTCTCTTAGTTGCCTACCTTCATTTTTCTTTTCTCTGTTTTGTTTGTACAATGCTACTGAATTGCACCTTATTTTGGGGCTCTCGTAGAATAAAATATAGATACCAGAGGAGCTTTACTTTTATCAGTGCTAATCAATCAATCAATCAATCATGTGCCATGCCGGAAAGCGTGGGCGGTCATGACTCGCCATTTCACTCGATCACCAGTGTCGTGGATCAGCTCAGTGTTCCTGTCTCGTCCATGCCATGTGGCCAAGCCATCCAGGTATTTTCCTCTCGGTCTTCCTCTTGATCTGTTCCCCTCGAACTTGCCAGTTGTCACCAAGTTCTCCAATCCATTTCTTCTCATAACATGTCCAAAAGATTTTGACTGTCTACGTCTAATTTCTCTAATCAGTTTACGATGTTCATTTGTCTCCTGTAGTACTTGGTCAATCAATAGCTGGAAATTTATTTTTCAGTTTTTTATTGTCTAGTTGTTTGAATTTTATGTCAGTTATGAATGGCAGTCCACTCAATCAATTAAACCGGTGTCGTCTCCACAATGAGGGTTGGCTGGAAAGGTTCTTCAACACTGTCTCTTGCCATGATTGTACATTCTGCCAGACTGCTGTTCGTCTATCTCTTGGTGTTATCTTCCCATTTGTATTGTTGATATCAGTTCTTTCTTTGTATTTCCATTGTGTATTTGGGACATTAATGGTGAAGTCCCAGTCTCTTCCACGATGGCCAGTCATGTTCACTACTGTGTCCTGAACACGTCACATGTGTGCCACACACTGCTGTTTCGCTTTCGAAGCCGTTGGTTTATACAGAAACATCCCCCCTTGTTCACCATCCCAGTTTTGTGTGTACTAGGGATGGACATTCCAAATTTACTAGAACCAAATAGGATCCTGATATATCCCTAAGGGTATGGCTGTCACTCACCGTGAGGTGCTTTCTCTCTCGCTTTCTACACCACATTGTTGCTTCAGTGCTCGCCATTATTTCCTTCAGCCATATGCACCTTTTTCAAGTAAAGCCACGGGGGTTACTTTGTTAGACTTATTACAGTAATAAGTACAGTTCTGACTATGTAACGAATATTTCCAAAATTAAAACATATGTTTTAATAATAAAAAGGGACAACGAGTGTACAAATATCAAATATTGATACACGAACTATGTTTGTTTTGTAAACAGAAAATGCGATACATATTTTTATATACCAGGGGAGCCGTGAAAACTGCATACGCTGACCCCAAATTTCGATTATCAATCATTCAATATGGCGGCCTTTCAGAGTGGCAAACATTGTTGACAACGCCATAAATTTAGCCGATGTTGCTTATTTAACTTCTCACACAGTAGTAAAATGACGTGTGAATTTAAAAATTATGCTAAGCAATGTTAAACCCAAGGGTAGCGGACACCCTTTTAACTGGGTTTAGCGATATGATACAGTTTTGGTGTCGGTGCACCTGTCAAAGTTCAGTGTTTTGGTTTTGAATGTGATCGAAATCACGTCGTTTTGTCGACAGACTGTTAATTACTAGTACGAAAGCGGGGGTGCTTTTGCGAAGTAACCAGCTAAACCAAATATTTTATCATTAAGAATGGCGGACACAAGAAGAAGAGTGAAACTGTATATGTTAAATGAAGATAGGCAGTGGGACGACAGAGGAACAGGACATGTTTCTTCGGCGTATGTTGAGAGGCTTCGAGGAATGTCGCTTCAAGTTCGGTCAGAAACTGATGGTAAAAATACGTGTTTGTTTAAATGTTACATATCATATTATAACATTGTATTACATATTCGTTTCTTATGTATTTGAGAAACAGAAATTAGAGTTTGTGTATTATAATTGTTTTAAGTTGTGTACCATACTCATGAAAAACTGGATTTGTAGTGTAGACACATCTAATATAATCTCATGTGGTATTTTAATTTCAAGTTCATTCACGCCTTAACATTTCTACCTGAAGTTTATTTAAAAAAGAAATAGTATTGCGTAAACTGAGTTAAAATTTTGAGTTTAGATAATTCAGCTTTGATTGTATACAATAATACATCAGTTGAAAATTGGTGGTGATATGTATTCTAAATTCTATGTGTGATTAAGTAAAGACTAATTTTTTAGAATTAAATTATATTATGATAACAACTGTTTCTACTTTATATATTGATGACAACATGATTTCTTTTGAAGGCTGCTGTGTTTACTTAAATAGTTTTTGATAGTCTGATAGGGGTGAATCATATAGCATAGTTGCACATTATTGTTGATGTGTTTGTGAGTGGTTTCTTCACATGGGAAGCTAAGAATATTGACACTGTAATCTGCCAAGATTGTTGTAAGAAGCAACTAGTGAGATTTCAATAGGGCTAGTTAGGCTACTTGAACCCTTTAGAAACCTTAGCCGCAAAATCCACTCAATCATAAAGAAGTCTTTAAAAAAGAACAGAAAAATAATTCAGCCAACAAAGATGAAATATGGCTTTTCCACTAAAGGGACAAAAAGCAAAGTGAGAAGACACAGATGACTAATACAGAAAACAAATGGAAGGAACTACAAGAGATAGGAAAGCTTGGTGTGAAATGGTTTTAAACAATTCACGGTAATGCTTGGTTGGTTGGTGAATCCTTTGGGAGACAGATCACTATGCCTGGTGCCCTGATACTCTGGTTATTTGAGCCATGGCTTTCTTCTATCACGGTGAGGTTGGTGTAGAAACCTTCTTTCCAACCAGGTACCAAAGTACTATCTCTGCTGAGACTGTTGCCGAGCTTTCCTTCCCATCACCAATCTCAGAAACCAGAATCATTTGCAAAACTGGTACTGGAACTGCACATCTACCTAGAGTCACGTTAGACTGTAACCAGGGCATGGTTCAGCACATCTGTGTTTTCTTTGGAAATTGGCCTCTATCAAAATATCTTTATTACTAGTTTTGATTGTTCATAATTTTTAGCAGTCATTTAGTGAATTGAATATTTGCTTGTTAGTTTCAGGTGTTAACTATTATGATGAGACTGGCAGTTGACTAATTGTCTATAGTCTGCATTTGTTTATATTAATGTGTCAACATTTAAAAGAAGTAAATTAAAAAGTAGTCTGTCCCAGAGTTATGCAGACAACCATTTCCATGCAGGCTTGCTATATAAGATCTGCCTGTATTGGTTGCTTCTAAAACTATTGTGTTGCTACCTGACATAATTGTAGCTTGAGATGTTTGGAGTCAGAAACGTTCACCGCTTGGTATGCAGATTCATGTAATTTTATAAGGTTTATCTGCATTATCAAGGTAGCATAATGATAAAATGGCTACATGATTTTTTATGAAAGCAAATTACAAGAAAGAAATGTGCTTGTTAGTATCATTATTATATGAGTTAGTTCATGTGATGATCTATCAGTTTGCATCTCTTCAGAATTTGGAATAATGTATGTTTTTCCAAATGCATCATTTGTATTTTCAACATGAGATGCCTATAATCTGTTCTTTATTGCATTGCATTAATTTAAAATAGCATCTGCCTTCAACCAATACATCTAAGTTTCATTGCAACTGTATTATACATTGGCATCCCATATTTCCAAAGCACAGACCAGACATAGCAAGAGTTGTACTAGAACCAGGGGAAATCCCTTTTTACGCATGAGTCGAGCAGACAGATGAGGCTGCAAGACTAGCTAATCAGGGTGTAAAGCTGTGTGTGACACTACTAGACAGAGAACACGACGTTATAATGGAGGGCATTCTGGCAGCACTCAAATGAGGCTCAGCAACACTGCTTCAGGCCCTGACAGTATTTGATATGATATTAGCAGCTCATCAGACAATTACACAAAGGATGTATCCATTGAGGTTAATGGAAACATCCAGGATGGTAAGGTCAGAAAGAAGTGACTAAAGCACCACCTAATTCTGCTGCTGCAGTAACCAAAGATAATTTCCTAGATACTGGCTACAGAATCATGACATTGACAAATATGACCTGTAAGCTCCTCAAGAACCTTAATTCACAGGGGATACCATATGATTTCAAGAGGCATCTTTATCTACCCCATCAACACTCAGAGGCTACAGGGCTGAGGAGAAACTAATGCTTCATCTGTGATGTATTTGAGGGTTTTCATACAGGTGTGGAAACATACAGTGGTGATAACCTTAAAGGATAGCTATAACAGGGCACCTTTTGAGACATGCTAATGAAACTGTACAGTGTTTCTTCATCTGATTAATAATTGTCATCCTGCTCCAGAGGAAGGCTTTGCTCAGATGCTTTAGTTGGCCATCTAAATTGGTGACGCTATAGCCATGTCTTGCTCGCTAGTCTTATTCAATGTCCACACTCTACATAACAACAGCTTGATGCCAGGGAAAGGTCTTTGTCATTCTCTGGACAAGGGAAGGACAGAAATGAGATTATAGATTGTAAGTGCAATGCAGAAGTGCTCAACAGAAGGGAAAATGACAAGCTAACTGGGGGTAGGTTAGGCTGAGGACACTGTCAGATTAGTATGTGAGCCAACGAAAACTGGACAACAGGGTATTTTGGGTAATGTAAGAGTGATCCGCACTGCCACTCTATCAGAAGGTCAATCAATAGACCGAGAATGTTCTTAGGAAGTTGAGCAGAGACAAGGACTTTCAACTGAATGAATCAACAAAGTTAGAATACAAACATTTTAATTATAGATCCTTGCATCCAGGAAAGGCAGTACATTAATGAAAAAAATTAAAGCACCTGTAGACATGACTGAATTGCAGTAATGATAATCCAACCCAAACTGTTTGAATAACAATTGTTATTTGAGCAGCTGTAGGAGATTAATCCGTTGTCCAGTCCCAGGTGGAGGGGGTTGGGGGTGGGGGAAGAGTTGGAATAAAATGGTATGACAGAATCATCAGTGTTGAGCTCATGGAGAGAACTGAATAAATTCCAGTCAATCAAGAAGTGAGGAAAACGCGCTGGATAAGACTCACACTGAGAAAAATTGAGGACTATATAACTAGTCACTGTCTTGTCTGAAACCCACAGGGCAAATGAAATAGCGGGAAACTTAAAAAAATACTGGAGTAGAGAATTAAGAGGTGAATAATATTGGGAAGACATGCAGGGAGCTGCAGGAGGTAGCAAAAAGATAACATGATTTGGTTGAGTGACTATGCTCCAGTGAGGGTTAAAAGGCAGTAGAAGAAGAGAGTGTGGGGAGCCTAAGCTTGCGTTCCAAGGCCTTGGTTGTGACATATCCATGTTAGCTTAGGGAGCTCTTGATGTTTGTTGATCATGTTCTGGCTCTGTATCTAGAGCCTGTATGCTCTTATCTTTAGTTGATCAGGTTTTGTTAATTCTTTTACTTTTCTGATGTCATATTTTGGATCCTTAATTAGAGTTTGTCGGTCTCCGTGGCTAAAGGCTTACAGATGCGATTTGTAAGCCCGCTTACCTGCATTGAAACAACAGCTGCGACTGATTTGGCAGCAGACCACGTTGTACTGGGTTTTAACTTGTTAGTATGGGAGCCAGTCGTTCAGAAAGCAATGGCAAACTACTGAACATAAACTTTTCAAGACATCAACAGTAGTAAAATGCTGGTGTTGACAGCGTTGCCCTGTAAAATAAGAGTTTACCTCATGCACTTGTATATGTTTTAATGTGCTTGTGTAAACATTTTCCTGTTATTTGTGTTTAGGATCTATACTGCTGGAATCAAAAATACAGCAAGATACAGCTTATCAAAAACAGCAGGTACTGTAACTTTCTAAAATACGTTTTGTTTTGTAATCATTTGTATTAACATCTGCTGTGAAGTCTTAATGTAGAGGCAGAAACAAATTAAACATAATTCAGAAGCTGGTTTTTTTCTCAGATGTCAGCATATTAAACAAAATATGAGCTAAGGATACGATGAAAAATTCACGCGCCAAGTAAACATTACCAGGCATCACAGCGTCCAGACACCCTGGAGTTTTCTAACCCTGGTTACGTGTGTTAGTTGACATGTGCCTATGAGACGTAACTTTGCAAGCATGTGACATTGCATTATTTGATTGGTTTAAAGTACCATTATTATTAACCCTTTCCAGGGCAGACGCTTGTCCGTTTTTTAGCCCTGAACGGGCAAGATTTTTTCAGGTTTAGTAAAATTTTGGGTCGCGTTAGTAAAAACATCACAAATAAGGTGTTAGTCAACCGATTTTAGTTAAATAAACAACACAATGAAGGGAAAAGCATGCAGAATATGTTACTCACGTGATTGTTGTTAGTAATCCATATATGAACACAAATATTTACGAAATACAGCATGTTGTTTGTGATTTTCCGTCACCTATACGGCAATTTACAAACACATTTTCAGAATCATAATCACTTTCTTTAAAGTCCGACTCAGACTGCTAATGCAAAGTAACGCTTTGCACTAATATCTAGCTCCGATTAATAGTCAACTTCGTGCCCTTTAATGTCATTAAATTGAACCTAGCGAAATCTCGGCTATCACTTGAAGAATCGCCGAAATCCATTTTGAAAAACAGCGTAAAAATCCAGAAAACTATCAAAAAAAGTCTGTAAAAGTCCGTTCAAATTCATATTAGCGAGTTTACAAATGGCGGCCACGTTGTCAAGCTATCGACGAAAGTAGCCGTAGGAAGTGTCGGAAAGCCGAGAGATCGCGTTTTTACACTGCATAATAGTATCAGACATAATCGGCCGATCCACTCGTTTAAGCGATTGGCCGCTAATGGCCGCTCTGCCCTGTAAAGGGTTAATACAAATGGAGCTTAGTTGTCGATTCTTGACAGCCCAATGCCGTTCTTATGTTGGATAACCTCAGTGACTGCTGAACAGTTGATTTGATCTTTTTTTCCATTTGGCTTTGGACAAGATCACTATGACTCTGTTTAATGGGTTCAAATTGGGTTCACAGAGATGCTTAGTCCAGCTAGGTACAGGTGTTCATTTTGCAGGCCTAATTTCTTAGTTCTGTGGCTTAGTTTTCACTGATTATGTCATGTTCTGCAGTCTATACCTTGTCTGAATGGTGTCATCACAAAGTCACATGTCAAAAGCTGAAGGTGTGAAGGTGTCTGATCATATTGTCTCCAATGCATACATGGGTGCTACCATTACCCAGTGCATTACATAGCAGGGAATAAAAAGACAGTGACGATTGAGTAACACAAAAGTTATAAGACACATATAGCCCATGAATGAGGCTTGGGTTGGTGCTGGTCCACTCTAATTCCATTGTTTTGTGGGTAAGACATTCTTGCCTTGATGGGACCCCCAACTGCTCATAACACATACATACCACTTAGGAGCAACATTTTGCAAAGGGCTTGTTACATAATGATCATGCTTATGGAGCATATTGTTTTGGTCTTCTGAGAAGGCTAGGAATCCAGAAATAATTTTGGAGCATAACCACAAATGCCCTGTTTTGTTTTTTAAAAGAACCCTTTTTGGGACTTAATCTATATTTCTTGAGCCGTACTGTGATTTTCTGAAGTCTCACCCTGTATTCCTCGTCTTACCCTATATTTCTCAAGTCTTACCCTGTATTTCTCAAGTCTTACCCTGTATTTCTCAAGTCTTACCCTATATTTCTCAAGTCTTACACTGTATTCTTCAAGTCTTATCCTATTTTTCTCAAGTCTTACCCTATATTTCTCAAGTCTTACCCTATATTTCTCAAGTCTTACCCTATATTTCTCAAGTCTTACACTGTATTCTTCAAGTCTTACCCTATATTTCTCACATCTTACCCATATTTTTTCATGTCTTACCCTGTATTTCTCATGTCATACCCATATTTCTCAAGTCTTACCATGTATTTCTCACATCATACCCATATTTCTCAAGTCTTACCCTGTATTTCTCACGTCATACCCATATTTCTCAAGAGTAACCCTGTATTTCTCACGTCATACCCATATTTCTCAAGTCTTACCCTATATTTCTCACATAATACCCATATTTCTCAAGTCTTACCGTGTATTTCTCACATCATACCCATATTTCTCAAGTCTTGCCCTGTATTTCTCAAGTCTTACCCTATATTTCTCAAGTCTTGCCCTGTATTTCTCAAGTCTTACCCTTTATTTCTCAAGTCTTGCCCTGTATTTCTCAAGTCTTACCCAGCATTTCCCGAGTTGCAAATAGACTTACCCTAAGCCACTCTTCTCTTCAGCCCCCCAACAAAAGTTAAATTGAGGTAGGGTTGATGCCAAGAACCATTGGGCTTGAAGTGGGTGGAATAATCTGTAAAATCTATACAAAAAATAAATGTTAATAAGCAGCTTAGAGAATTGTAAAAGTGAGTCTGAACAGCCTAGCTGCTGTGTTTTAAACTGACCCATGTATCTTCTCCCCAGGAAACGTTGATTGTGTGGTCGGAAGCTGACAACTATGATCTTGCTCTAAGTTTCCAGGAGAAGGCTGGTTGTGATGAAATATGGGAGAAAATCTGTCAGGTAAAGCCAGGCTTGTTTTTATTTGTACACCTGGTCTGTTGATGTGTCTTGTCTAGTCTGAGTTGTTGAAGTTTATTGATGATGGTGATGCTGTTCCAAAGCTGTTGATTTGCCTATTGTGGGAGTGCACTGTTGCTGCTGTTATGGTTTGCTATTGGTGGTTCAATGACCTATTGGGTTATTCATTGTTGTAATTGACTATAGTAGGTTATCCCTGGCTGCTGAAAGTGTACATGCTCAATGAAATGGTGGTTGTGTGTATATTGGACATTGTGCTGTTGACCTTGTTATGCCATGTTCAAAACTGGAAAATAGGGGGAGGATTTTATTTGCCTACGTCTTGTCAGTGATATGACTTATTATTTGTTTTGCTAGAACAAGTGTAACCATTTGTTTCTTTGGCCATTTTGTACAGCCAGCTTTGTTTGTGTTTCTAAACATCTCTCCTACTGTTCTCATTCTACATGTCTGTTATATTGTTTCTTCTTGTTTTATGATACCTGTTTTAGTAGTATAGATAATGCATACCTATATATGTGTACACACATACACATGCTTTCTATTGTTATCTTGTTAAGACCTGCAGCCTTTTCTTGTTTCATCACTTTGTTAGCCATCTCTGATTTCTCTGTAGAAAGCTTAAACCTTCATGAGTAGTATACATTTCTGGTTTGTTTCCTCTGTTGTCTGTGCTGTGATGCAGGGGTTACGAACACAATTCATTATCCCGCATACTGCGCTTGAAACACACCTGCGGGCGATTTGGAAGCAGACTGTCTTGCATTGGTTTTTATACAATAGTATGAGTGCCTATTATGCAGAAAGCAATGGCAAACTACTGAACATAAACTGGCCAAGAAATCCCAAACGGCCAATAAAATGCTAGTGTTGCCTGTAATGTCCTGTAAAGGATATGCAGCTAACCTCTGTTGTCACAGAATACGTCTGCTACTTATTCAATATATCTTTTTGTATGTTATGTTTTATCAACTATAATTTCCCTACCATTACCTCTCATACAACTGTTTCCTGTTATGTGGTTTTTCTTGTATGTTATTCTTGTTTGTTTTATTTCCAGATCCTTTATTTGCTTACATTTTGTCTAAATATACATTTCTTTAGCAGCCCTACATCTGACATATTTATTTCATCTATAATTGCTTTGTCTTGTTTTATTTCACTGGTAAGTTGGCATTAACTTTTTGCATACTAGATTTTAAACAAGCCATTTTATATTAATTGTGTCCTGTAGATTTTCACGTCGATATTGTTCCATGCTTTTAACTATTAGCTGCCATATTTATTGTTTTTATTCCGGCCAGATATAGTTAGCTTACATCTGGCTGCTTCAACATTTTCAACTATTTCTGCTTCAGCTGCTTCAACTATTTGACACTAACATACGCACATGCGCATACATACACACTACACACATAGGCATTCATACATCTCAACAAATCTCTGACCTTGGTGATCTGGATCATGTTGATGATGTTCCCCTGTGCCACAATCTCAGCCAGTCCGACATCAATTATGTCTACTTCTGCCTCTTACCGCTGCTTCCAGTCGGCACATTATTTTTTATAGCTGTGTATAAAGTTCACATACGCACACACAGAGTTAATTGTATGCTTCGACTGTCTTTTTTCAGGTCCAGGGAAAAGACCCCAGTGTGGACATAACACAGGATGTTGTGGAAGAATCCGAGGATGAAAGATTTGATGATATGCCAGATGCGGCACCTCCAATAGAATTGCCGCCATGTGAAACGAGCAAACTTGAAGAGATTGCTGAACTTTTCTCATCAGTGCTGCCCTCTCCAATTCGGAGGGAAAAATTAGCGGTGGCGATTGAGGCAGAGGGTTACATTCGTAAGCTGGTAGATTTGTTTCACATGTGCGAGGACTTGGAGAACATTGATGGGCTTCACCATTTGTATGAAATATTCAAGAGTATATTTCTTCTAAACAAAAATGCGTTGTTTGAAATCATGTTTTCAGACGATATTATATTTGACATTATTGGTATTCTGGAGTACGATCCATCATCACAGACACCGACCAGACACAGGGAGTATTTGCGTAACACTGCCAAATTCAAAGAGGTTTGTAACATTTGTGATGTTAATATAGAATTTGTCTCCAGTGATGCTGAGGGATACATAAATATGGAGCTTCAGTAGGGTTTAAACAAACTTTAAAAAGTTAGCTACATATTCTTTACATGACGTTGCAGTTAACCCCATTATTTTCTGGCTGTTTATGATTCCTGAGCAAGTTTATGTTCAGTAGTTTGCCATTGCTTTCTGAACGGCCGGCATCAATACCATTTCATAAAAACCAAACGCAAGGCGATCTGCTCTCACATTGCCCACAGCTTTCACAAACTACCTTCTGCAAAACTTGCCAAGAAACAACCATGAAAAACCAAGTTTTCCAGAAGTTGTTAAGGGAGCGAGGTTCTGCAAAGGACATGCTACTGAATGAAAGAATGAGTAGGGTTTTCACTTAATTTGTAACGGTAATTAATCTTACGGCATATGCTGCAGTAATTATGCGAGGTGAGAAAATTGTTCATTTACTAGGACTGCATTACGTTTATTTCGATGATATGAGCGTCTGTCGTTCAGACAGCAGTGGCAAACTATTGGGCGCTAAAATTTGCTAGAAAATCACAAATAGCCACCAAATGTTGGACATTCAACTGACTTAGCTAGGCCCATATCATAATTGCTCAGGTTTATTACAAATTGCATGGTTGTGTTAATCTGGCTCACTATTTATTTGCCTGTTAGTTGTATTATCTTTGAAGACTTGGAGCTTGCCAAGCAATGCCATCAGCTGCTACTTTAATATGAGAGCTGCAACAGCATAGTGGCCAGAAGCTCGTCTTCCGCACCGGTGGTCTTGGGTTCAATCCACATCGGTGCGGTTTCAAATTTTTAACATTGACCTGGGGTTCCGTGTTGACCCAGCGCAAAATGGGTACCAGGAAATGACTTTGGAAGTAAAGATGGCCAGATCAGTACCAAGCACATCATCCACAAAGTGGGACGCAGAGGTGTTTCCAAGGCACCAGGGCTGGGTTCTGTACTGGCCAAGACCTATTGACGTGTCCTCGCTGAACGTCCTGGGCAACAGGTCCCTTGTGGGGTCCTGGCTAGTCAGTAGGATTGTGGATTCCTCTGAAGTCTGAGAGTGTCTGCATACACGGCAATGAACCATCAGTCTGCACACCAATAAGCCAGACATGGGACAACGGATACTGACGCAAACCTCAGGTCCTGTATGACATCACACTGATGTTGGACAACAGGATGTCTTCATCCGACATACAGAACTTCACGCTGGAGTTCATAGCCAGCGAACACAAGCAAGCAAGCATCCACAAAGTGTAGACTACAAAACTACTGAGCGTAATCTTGCCAAGAACACCAACAGCAGCTGAAAAATGCTGTTGTAGACTGCAACGTCCTGTAACGAATATGCAACTTAAAAATTAAAAAAAATCTGTCACATTCATTGAATGCATTTGTATCTAGTGTGCTTGAGCTCATGCATGCCAAACATGGTACTCACCCGATGCACCCTTGAAAAGGTCAAAACCACCTGGAAAAAACATTGAAAACCCCCGTCAAAATATGTTGGTAAATTTTGCTGAGCAAGTTCTAATTCAGTTTTAGTACAGAATATTTTGGACTCTAAAAAATGTTGTTGCTTACCATCATAACTTTATTGTTTTCTATCCCTAGGTTGTGCCTATGACAAATTCAGAACTAGAGACAAAAATCCACCAAACTTACCGGGTCCAGTACATCCAGGATGTGATTCTGCCTGTCCCATCTGTATTTGAGGAGAACATGCTCTCCTCACTCTCATCCTTCATTTTCTTCAATAAGGTCGAGATAGTCAGTATGATACAGGCAAGTTGTTGTTACACTATTGTACAGTGTTGAAGAATCGTCATGACCTTTTATTGATAAGAGCATATTTTTATGACTGGCTTTATCTTTTGTGTTTTATCACGAGAGAGGATAGGCCCTCATCTCACACCGAGTCCACCTGTCTGTCCACCTGTTCGTGATTGGTTTGATTTTGCATCAATTTTATTTTAAAAGATTAGGTAAACTGTCTGATGCCAACCCTCCATGGTTGCCTTTTATGGCATGCATGGTAGGTCACAGTGTTATTATTCTTTGCTTTATAGGCCTCATTAACACACAGATGAACTGTACTTTAGGTAAAAGGTGATTGTTTATGCCAGATTGCTACAAAAGTTTATAAGTAACAGAAACATTGATGTGTACTGAGAGTTACGCAGAAGAGCACTGACAGTATTATGTGAAGTATACAGTGGAACTATTTTTAACGGAAAGATTAATTCTAGATTTTCCAGTTAGCAAGAACATCCTTTGAAGCAATGGTCGTTTTACAGAAGATTGTAGAAACTACCGTGAAATTCAGAAAAGAGTTAATATCTTCTAAAAATGCCAAAGTAGAAGATGGTCAAGACAGAAAGAAGGAATCAACTTTATATAACTTTGTCATGCTAAGCAAAAAACTTGGAACACACTGTTAAAACTGGTATGGTTAATGAAACAAAGAAAAGAGTTACAGGATGGAACAGTGAAGGTATGGCCATTGATGTGTACATCATTTCAATATGTGAACTAATAAGTGGCATTTGGAATGAGGTTTGTGGAGATAGCTCTGGCACATGTACTGTTTATGGTCAGATGGTAGTCTCGGACTGGTACTAAGCTGAATGTAATGGCAGTCTCATGACACATACTGCTGTCAGTGTGAAGTGTTAGCCCATATTAGGCCATGGCAGAATGAGGTGAGGTGTTAAATGCCCTTCACTGTTGTCTTTCCATCTTGGACAATTCTGAAAATTATCTGGTGCTTTCCTTTTGGGCATTTGATTGAAATACTTCAAACTTGAAGAGGAAGCATTGCCAATCTAGGTCTAATTCCATTCAGTCTGCATATACTGTGCACAATCTTGAACTGGTTACATACTAATGATCCTTTACAGAAAAGTTCCGGTCCTGCACAATTTGCAGTTTCTGAGCTTGAAAGGGGGAAATAGAGCTCTCCAACATAGTCCCTGAGGAGATGGTACATCCCTGTGGAGATGGGACTGGGCCAGAAGGAATTTCTCTACACCAACCTCACTCGGACATATCCAAGTATGTTACAGGGCTCAGACAACCTAACACCAGTGTGTCAGACTTGGAGGTCAAACTCAGTCACCAGGATAATTCATCAATCAATCAATCTTGTAGCTGGTTCATCCCCATAGCCGTGCTGGTAATGATAAAAAGAACATGCCACTGCTGGAGATTAAGCCGAGCCAGTCTTCTCAAACAGTTGCACTAACATGCCACTGTCATTGGTATGGCACTGATCAAGCTTTACCTTTAATCAAGTGTGACTAAGCTATTTAGTTTCACTATTCACCTTGGGCAAGCTATGTCTTTCTTCTTCTTATTCTATCCTGTATCTCCCATTGGAACATAGGCCTTCAACCAACTCATTCCAAGCCGTCCAGTTTAAGCTAACACCACCACCCCACCCCCCCCCCCCCCCCCCACCCCCCACAGTTCCATGCTCTCCCCATATTATTCATCTCTGTATTCCTTACCAATCCATACATAGTTACCTATACATACACACCTTTAGGCTTCTTTGGATTCTGTTATCTCTTATGGGCCCGCTCCATGGCAAAGGGGTTGAGGACGTACTTCATAATCCTGCATACCTGCATTCGAAACACGGCTGTGTTGGTTTTTTTATGAAATGGTATGGGTGCCGGTCGTTCAGAAAGCAATGGCAAACTACTGAACATAAACTTGCCCAGGAATCACGAATGGCCAAATAATGCTGGGGTTGACTGTTACGTCCTGTAAAGGATATGCAACAACTTTTTAAAAAATCTCTTATGGAAGACCCTCCTTTCATCTTGGTTGGCTGAGTTATTCTTGTGTCCTCATCTTTAGACTTGCCCATGGCTGGTTGAATTTTGCAGCTAAAGTTTTCTATGGGGTCTCTTCTTACAACATTTATGGTAGATTACAATCTTACCTTTGTTTACCTTAAGGGACCCCATAAGTAGTTGCTTCCCAGTAACACAAGGGTGTCTGTAATCATCATCAATATCAGTTGGTAAGCCACTTGAGTTCAGCCACGTAAATAAGTAAAATAAGAAATCTGTGTTACTAACGTTCATGTTTTCACCTTGTGTCAAATCTCAGGATGATGTCAAGTTCTTGACAACACTGTTTGCTCAGCTGACGGGTGAAGAGACTGATGACAACCATAGACGAGATCTGGTTTTATTCCTCAAAGAATTCTGTACATTTTCACAAACACTGCAGCAACCAAATAGAGAATCATTTTATAAGGTCAGATTATTAGCTAGTCTATTGATTGCTTACTGTGATTAAGGTACCTTACTGTTGTGTTTAGCCTTTCCTCTATCCCACAGTGAAGGGGTATCACTGTTTTATTTAGCCTTTCCTCTATCCCACAGTGAAGGGGTTTCACTGTTTTATTTAGCCTTTCCCCTATCCCACAGTGAAGGGGTATCGCTGTTTTATTTAGCCTTTCCCCTTTCCTCTATCCCACAGTGAAGGGGTATCACTGTTTTATTTAGCCTTTCCCCTATCCCACAGTGAAGGGGTATCACTGTTTTATTTAGCCTTTCCTCTATCTCACAGTGAAGGGGTATCACTGTTTTATTTAACCTTTCTTCTATCTCACAGTGAAGGGGTATCACTGTTTTATTTAACCTTTCCTCTATCCCACAGTGAAGGGGTATCACTGTTTTATTTAACCTTTCTTCTACCTTACGGTGAAGAGGTATGTTTTGTTTATCCTTTTCTCTACCACAAGGTGTAAAGATATCTTACTGTTTTACTTAGCCTTTCCTCTTCTACCGTAGAGTTTAGATGTACCTTACTGTCTTGTATACCTTGAAGTGTAGGGGTACCTTATTGTCTTTGAGATCCTAAAACTCATACAACTGTATTTAGCATATATGTACTATTATACTGTATACAAACTTTAATTTATCTGCATTTACCCCCCCCCAATTTAGAACCTAGTTTGGTCTTTCCTCTTCTACCCTAGTATGTAGAGGTATCGTACTACTGTCTTGTTGTATGTACTATTATAATGTATACTGCATTATAGCATGTATACTGTCGTGTTTAGCATTTAGGTACTAATATAGTGTATACAAAATTTTATTTACGTACATTTACTCTCTTATTTTCCAGACCCTGTCAAATCTTGGAATATTGACGTCTATAGAAATCATACTTGTGAGTATCAGTTTGCTAGTAAAATCTTCAGGTGTTTATATGAATATTTATTGAGTAGCATATACAGATGTCTTGCAAAGTATCATTGCCTTATTTTATAATCATTAAGTGTTGTTTTTTTTTCTCTCACTGTAAACATGTTTAAACAAGTGTAATGCTATGGATACCTGGAGTATGTGAACGGTGTATTCAAGATTGTAAGCAGATGAGGCGAAACCCTCTCAAGGACTTATTACTTGTAAGTCAGTATAGTAGCAGCATGCTTGCTTGTGGCTCAGTGGTTCTGTGTTCGAATCTCCATTGATGCTGTTTAAAAAAAACATTGACCCGGGATCAAAGGTCTGGAACATGTGACATCTAGAAAGATTTGTGGAAAGAAAGATGGACGAAGATAGCATTAGAAGAATCTTGACATCATGGTGTCATGGCCGGGAAGGATGTCAGAAACACAAATATAATACATGCTGGTGGAGATTGCAAGATGTGGAGAAGCCTGATTGCCCACACCAATCGGCAAGGTGCTTGATGGTGATGACTGCCCGGACATGAAGGCTTTAACCTTCAACCCTCACATTATAATGGTACAAAATGCTGCACTGAGGTCGCATATCCTTTTGCAGGAGTTGCGATCAACACCAACCCCCACGTTGAGTTACTAGGCAATTTTAGGTCCAGTTGTTTGCCATTGCTTTCTGAACGTAGAAGTCCTGCTGACACGTGTAGGGAATGAACCCTGTAGCCCGTGGTCAGCACAGTGGAAGTTTAAGCACAAGTGCATCACGTCATGCAGCCACACAGGATGTAATTGAAATAAATGTGTACCTAGTTTTGTCTAATTGATTGTTGTACATCTTTGTTATTAGCTAGGATGTAATTGAAATAAATGTGTACCTAGTTTTGTCTAATTGATTGTTGTGCATCTTTGTTTTTAGCTGGGATGTAAGTGAAGTCAATGTGTACCTAGTTTTGTCTAATTGATTGTTGTACATCTTTGTTATTAGCTGGGATGTAAGTGAAGTCAATGTGTACCTAGTTTTGTCTAATTGATTGTTGTACATCTTTGTTATTAGCTGGGATGTAAGTGAAGTCAATGTGTACCTAGTTTTGTCTAATTGATTGTTGTACATCTTTGTTATTAGCTGGGATGTAAGTGAAGTCAATGTGTACCTAGTTTTGTCTAATTGATTGTACATCTTTGTTATTAGCTAGGATGTAAGTGAAGTCAATGTGTACCTAGTTTTGTCTAATTGATTGTTGTACATCTTTGTTATTAGCTGGGATGTAAGTGAAGTCAATGTGTACCTAGTTTTGTCTAATTGATTGTTGTACATCTTTGTTTTTAGCTGGGATGTAAGTGAAGTCAATGTGTACCTAGTTTTGTCTAATTGATTGTGCATCTTTGTTATTAGCTAAGATGTAAGTGAAGTCAATGTGTACCTAGTTTTGTCTAATTGATTGTTGTGCATCTTTGTTTTTAGCTGGGATGTAAGTGAAGTCAATGTGTACCTAGTTTTGTCTAATTGATTGTGCATCTTTGTTATTAGCTAAGATGTAAGTGAAGTCAATGTGTACCTAGTTTTGTCTAATTGATTGTACATCTTTGTTTTTAGCTGGGATGTAAGTGAAGTCAATGTGTACCTAGTTTTGTCTAATTGATTGTTGTGCATCTTTGTTTTTAGCTGGGATGTAAGTGAAGTCAATGTGTACCTAGTTTTGTCTAATTGATTGTTGTACATCTTTGTTATTAGCTGGGATGTAAGTGAAGTCAATGTGTACCTAGTTTTGTCTAATTGATTGTTGTACATCTTTGTTTTTAGCTGGGATGTAAGTGAAGTCAATGTGTACCTAGTTTTGTCTAATTGATTGTTGTGCATCTTTGTTATTAGCTGGGATGTAAGTGAAGTCAATCAGTACCTAGTTTTGTCTAATTGATTGTTGTGCATCTTTGTTATTAGCTAGGATGTAAGTGAAGTCAATCAGTACCTAGTTTTGTCTAATTGATTGTTGTGCATCTTTGTTATTAGCTAAGATGTAAGTGAAATAAATGTGTACCTAGTTTTGTCTAATTGATTGTACATCTTTGTTATTAGCTGGGATGTAAGTGAAGTCAATGTGTACCTAGTTTTGTCTAATTGATTGTTGTACATCTTTGTTATTAGCTAGGATGTAAGTGAAGTCAATGTGTACCTAGTTTTGTCTAATTGATTGTTGTGCATCTTTGTTATTAGCTAGGATGTAAGTGAAATAAATGTGTACCTAGTTTTGTCTAATTGATTGTTGTGCATCTTTGTTATTAGCTGGGATGTAAGTGAAGTCAATGTGTACCTAGTTTTGTCTAATTGATTGTTGTGCATCTTTGTTATTAGCTAGGATGTAAGTGAAATAAATGTGTACCTAGTTTTGTCTAATTGATTGTTGTACATCTTTGTTATTAGCTAGGATGTAAGTGAAGTCAATGTGTACCTAGTTTTGTCTAATTGATTGTTGTGCATCTTTGTTATTAGCTGGGATGTAAGTGAAGTCAATGTGTACCTAGTTTTGTCTAATTGATTGTTGTGCATCTTTGTTATTAGCTAGGATGTAAGTGAAATAAATGTGTACCTAGTTTTGTCTAATTGATTGTTGTACATCTTTGTTATTAGCTGGGATGTAATTGAAATAAATGTGTACCTAGTTTTGTCTAATTGATTGTTGTGCATCTTTGTTATTAGCTGGGATGTAAGTGAAGTCAATGTGTACCTAGTTTTGTCTAATTGATTGTTGTGCATCTTTGTTATTAGCTGGGATGTAATTGAAATAAATGTGTACCTAGTTTTGTCTAATTGATTGTTGTGCATCTTTGTTATCAGCTAGGATGAAGTCAATGTGTACCTAGTTTTGTCTCATTGATTATTCCCCTTGTGACCTCTTTTAGGGATTGGATGACGATAAGATGAAGCTTGCTGCTATTGACATCTTCTCGTACATTGTTGAATTTAGTCCGTCCATGGTTAGAGATTTCATTCTACATGAAAGTATCAGTGTAGACGATGTAAGTATCGATGGTTAGTTAAGTTTGTTGACTGATGTAGGGTATGTTATATTGTTAGTTTTATCACTTATTTCTGCATACATTTCATTGTTTTAATTACGCGGGGAAGATCTTTTTCATTGTTCAACCTGAAATATTTGTTGATTGTGTTGTCCCCCATTTACAACAAAGCTGTGATATTTGTGTCTTTTATTTGACTTGTCACTGTATTATTTTATTGGAAACTGAGATGCCTTTGTCCTACAATACCTACTGTCTTGGTCAGAACCACTAATTGGGGGTGGAATAGAATCTTAGTTAGCTTAGACTCTGGCTCAGTATGGTAGATAGGCGGGCGAGCTCTTAAGCCTTGGTGTGTTTTTGCTTGTGGCATCGGTTTACGTACACATTTTCCTCAGTTTGGACTTGTACATTGTTCTGTTGCCCAGCTACTGAGCTCTGTGCTTGGGGCGACACTGTGAGCTGTGGATTAGATGTGGAATGAATTTTCATCTATCCGCTGTGGTTTGTGTTGTGAACTGCATGTTAATAAAAATGGTGTGTGGCAAGTTGCTAAACTATGTGGCTTGCCTTATGCAGAAATGCATGTACATCTGCTGGTTTTTCTAGTAACTGCTGCTTCCATCAATGAAACTGTAATTCTAGTGGCGGACTGTTGTGTTGACATTCTGGCAGCAGGTTTATGCGTGTGCGTGCTGTTGGTTTTGTCGTTACTGCTGTCTGTCACACTTTTCATATAGGACAGTTAGGAGCCTTTTGTGTGAATTTCGCTAGCACAGGAATGGTGCATTATGGGATGACCCATTTCCATGATATTGGAACTGTGTTCAACTCTTTTGCTGTATCTTCATTTAACAGGTTGATGAATTTAAATAAAACGATTCATATTATTCATCGAAGTTGTATTTTGCATGGTTCTTTCTAGAACTTAAAATAATAATTATCATCATGTGCCATGTTCATAGGCGTTATCTCACATAATCGTGAGTCATGGATCTGGTCTTGTGTTTCTGTCCCATGTATACCATGTAGCCAAACCATCCAGGTATTTATCTCTTTAACTTTCCCTTGCACCTTTCCAAATGAAGATTGCCAGTTGTCGCTAAGTTTTAAATCTTATTTCTTCTCATGTGCCCAAATAATCATGAGTGTCCATTTAATTTCTCTAAACATTGTATGGTTTTTGTTTCTTGAAGACCTGTCTCATAGTATTATTTGCACTGTCCTGAAATATCACATTTTGACTACTTTTGTTTCTCAGCCTGTCTGCCTATTTTATCCACGTTTCACATGCATGTAGCAGTGTCGGTTCTGTGTAGTGCTTTAACAATCTTTTTCTCAATTCAGTTAAGTTGTTTAAATTTTTTAGTATATTTTCCATATTTATAAATAATGCCTTTAAGTTGAAGCAACTGAGTAGTTAATGATGCCAGTCTCTGAAATCTGGAGGGGCGAATGTGACTTTTCTTAGAGGTAATTTTTATCCCACAGAGGTACAGTTTAAAAATGCCTATAGACTGAAGACTGAAGTGACAGGAAAAACAGGCTTAATTAGCTCCCAACAAACACCAGCAATGGTTAAAGAAGCAGATTTTATGTTATATAGTTACAATATGTGAATAGTTTACTTAATACACATTTTGGCCAGGAATCATGTAATAGTTAGCTGCTGTAGAATAAAGAGGTTATGCTTCCTGTGTCTTGATATTTTAAAATAAGGCTACTGCCTATGTTTGACTGGGTGTTCTTTCTCATTTCTTAGGAGGATCTTCTAATAAACCTAGTCATTGAGCAGATGGTCAATGACACAGACCCAGGTAAGTTTTTAGTAAACCAGCAGGCATATAACAGCTTTGTACATGTTGCCTTTGTTGTTGAATAGTTGCTGTCAGATTGACTTTAATTCTTTCAGTCCCAGAAGATTTTTGCATCAGCTGGGTTGGTGCGTCTGTCTGTCACTATGTCATGGCTTTTCAAAGGATCTTAAATGCCCAGTGAAACTGGCAATGGTGGTGGCCAGATTTCTTTAGTGTGCTGTGGCCACATGTAAATAGTTAGAGAAAACATGACATGGTGGTTGGGATTTACTGGGAACAGCGAATTACATATCACACATTGCTTGGGACTGAAAGAGTTAATGGTAACATTCATTGGCACCTTTCCGTCTTGACAGATGATAGTTTGTTATATTGTTCTTCAAAAAGGCATAACTATAACCCATGACGGTAGTGAACTGATCAGACCAATTTGCGCCGCAAATGTTCATCCACAATGGATGCATATGAACATATGGTCATTTCTACCATCATGCTCCATCTTACATCTCACACGCTCAGTGTGTGACCTATCTGCAGTCATTTTCTCCTTTGTCTTTATTTCATAATGGTAACATTACAGCACTGATAACATTACAACTAGAACTCTCATTCACAGCACTGATAACATAACTAGAATCTGTCTCATTCACAGCACTGATAACATTACAACTAGAATATCTCATTCACAGCACTGACAAACATAACTAGAATCTGTCTCATTCACAGCACTGATAACATTACAACTAGAATCTTTCATTCGCAGCACTGATAACATTACAACTAGAATCTTTCATTCACAGCACTGATAACATTACAATTAGAATCTGTCTCATTCACAGCACTGATAACATTACAACTAGAATCTGTCTCATTCACAGCACTGATAACATTACAACTAGAATATCTCATTCACAGCACTGATAACATTACAACTAGAATCTGTCTCATTCACAGCACTGATAACATTACAACTAGAATCTGTCTCATTCACAGCACTGATAACATTACAACTAGAATATCTCATTCACAGCACTGTTAAACACTGAAATATACATTGCTGTAGTGAATGCAAAGAGCACCCAATCACAGTCTGTATATTGCCTAGCCCCAGGTGGATGTCTGTGTTCCTGATCCACATTTGCTATTAGACATAAAGTTTGGGGAGTCTTGAGCTTGCATTCCAAGGCCAGTTGTGTTGCCTGGGTTTTGTTATATACATGTTTGCTTAGAGTACTCTTGATGTTGTGTCCATCGCATTCATGGTCTTCCTCCAGAGTTTCAGTATGCACAACATTTGCTATTCTGCCCCACACATGAAATCCAATGCGAGGTGATATGGAAGTCTGCAACAATTAGGTTCACAAACATTCAAAATGTGAAAGACACAAAGATAATGAGAAAAAAATCAAGCATTTGTTAATACGATCTCTGTTCGTGAAACCTCACCCTCAAGAGGTGGACTCATACACCTGTTTAGGTAGCACTATAGATAAAGAGGGGGAACATATTGAAATAAGAATGCCCGGGAAGGTTAACCCGGTCAACAAATGCCCGCAGAAGTTGGATGAGTCGGCCTAACGGCGCAAGAACGCAGCTCTTCTGTAAACAGGCACAACGCAATCACATCCGAAAAAAAACTCTGGATGAACGCAGAAGAAGGAGAAGAAGAAATAAGAATGCAAAAGGCAATAGCAACTTTCTAGCACTAGGAAATTTCTCCCAATCATATGAAAATAAACCTATTAGCAGACTTCAAACATTTACCTCTAGTGTTAGTACCAGAAATGTGGAGAAGCCTAATGCCGTTATTGATAAACTACAAATATTCATTAACTAGTGCATGTGCAGATTAGGGCTAAAATGGAGCTTAAGGAGAGAATTAGACATATGACAGTGCATGAAAAGGTGAGCTAAAGACATTAGTGCTGGGTCATCATCACCATCATCCAGTGCCTTGCCAGCTGGCGTGGGTGATCATGCCTCTCCACAAACTGATCTCGGGCGGCAGGATAAATTTGTATGTTGATTCCCTTCCGTGCCATGACACAAGACTGTCAAGAATCATCTCACATTGTCTTCTTCTATCTCTCTTTCTGTGCTAAGTCAACCTGATAATAGCATGACTAGAAAGTCCTTTCTTTGGAACCCACAGGGCTCATGAAATAGAGGAATATCTTAAAACACATGGAGCAGAGATTTAGAGACAGATCAGTAATATAGGCAGGACAAACAGTAGGATGGCTTAGCATACGCTGGTTGAGGGACCATGCTATAATGGGGGAAAGGGCAGCAGAAGAAGAAGAAGAAAGTTCTTCTGGAAACCAAATGCAAAGGAAATATAGAAATGCCTCTATCACATGGAAAGGAAAGAGATGGGAAGATCCTAGTGATAGTAGAAAATTCCGAGACACATCACTTTGTTAACTATAAAGAAGCTAATAGTAATTTCTAGACATGTTTATATAAAACAGTGTTAGGCTAGCAGGTGAGGTGGACATCTTATGATTGGCTAATGTACACTGGTGCCCATAAGAGAAGCAAAGAATAGTAACACTGACCTACCATGCATGTCATACCTCTTCCCATAGAAAACTTGACTGTAGAATCTAACCAGTCATGAACAAGTCTACAATAGGGTGGCGTGAGTTTACTGAGAGGCTGTTTTCCTTTGGGAGATGAAAGGCAGATGTAGAAAAAGAGGAAGAAAGAATATACAAACACACAAAGAGGGAGTCATACTATATAAATGTGTACATATATAGTGTGCTGTTTTTATTTATACACATATAAGGGATTGTGCTATATTCTTTAGTACATATAGAGGGGATCATGCTGTTTTATCCACATGATGGAGCCTTGAATATTGTTTTATCACATGAGAGAGATGTTGTATTATGTTTGGTATACACATAGTTTTATCCTTGTGAGGGAGACGTGCTGTATTATGTTTGGTATACACACATTGTTTTATCCTTGTGAGAGAGACATGTTGTATTATATTTGGTATGCATGTATAGGTAGCCACATATTGACTTCAGTGAACATACCACATTATATCAAATGCTTTATTTACAGAGCTTGGTGGAGCTGTTCAGTTAATTGGGATTTTGAGGTTATTGCTTGATCCAGAGAATATGATGGCCACAGCAAGTGTAAGTGGTGTGCCATACTGTGTGTATATTTCTTTGTCTCCTCTGTTCCACGTGTCCTTCTTTCTTTTTGTCTACATCTGCAATGTTGCCTCATGTATGAATTTCACCGTCTCCTTTAATTCACACAGTGGTCCATAGAATTTATATTTCCATGTGTCTATTGCATGCACTGGTTTCAGTACCATGGTGGCAGTCTTGTAGTCAAAGAACTGGGAGTTTAAGCTGTAAAGTATTCACTGTGCAGTCAGTCATCAGTTGAGATAATGAAATGAAATAAATTCTAGGTCCAGATTTAGGTCAAGCCAATCAAGATTCTGCCCGTGTGTTGCTGGAGTCCACCAGGGAAGCAAAGAATGGTGACACAATAATCTACATGCATTTCATAAAGGTGATTACGGAGGGCTGCAGTAGACTGGCTACCTCATCTTGTAGACAACTTCAGCTGCAAAGTCCAGCCGATCATGAGCAGGTCTACAAAGGGCATGACTTGATTTGGTTGAGGGCTGATGCTCCATTTGTTGATTTGGTTGAGGGCTGATGCTCCATTGGTTGATTTGGTTGAGGACTGATGCTCCATTGGTTGATTTGGTTGAGGGCTGATGCTCCATTGGTTGATTTGGTTGAGGGCTGATGCTCCATTGGTTGATTTGGTTGAGGGCTGATGCTCCATTGGTTGATTTGGTTGAGGGCTGATGCTCCATTTGTTGATTTGGTTGAGGGCTGATGCTCCATTTGTTGAGGGTTGATGCTCCATTGGTTGATTTGGTTGAGGGCTGATGCTCCATTAGTTGATTTGGTTGAGGGCTGATGCTCCATTTGTTGATTTGGTTGAGGGCTGATGCTCCATTGGTTGAGGGTTGATGCTCCATTGGTTGAGGGCTGATGCTCCATTGGTTGATTTGGTTGAGGGCTGATGCTCCATTGGTTGATTTGGTTGAGGGTCGATGCTCCATTTGTTGATTTGGTTGAGGGCTGATGCTCCATTTGTTGATTTGGTTGAGGGCTGATGCTCCATTTGTTGATTTGGTTGAGGGCTGATGCTCCATTGGTTGATTTGGTTGAGGGCTGATGCTCCATTTGTTGATTTGGTTGAGGGCTGATGCTCCATTGGTTGATTTGGTTGAGGGCTGATGCTCCATTTGTTGATTTGGTTGAGGGCTGATGCTCCATTGGTTGATTTGGTTGAGGGTCGATGCTCCATTTGTTGATTTGGTTGAGGGCTGATGCTCCATTTGTTGATTTGGTTGAGGGCTGATGCTCCATTTGTTGATTTGGTTGAGGGCTGATGCTCCATTGGTTGATTTGGTTGAGGGCTGATGCTCCATTTGTTGATTTGGTTGAGGGCTGATGCTCCATTGGTTGATTTGGTTGAGGGTCGATGCTCCATTTGTTGATTTGGTTGAGGGCTGATGCTCCATTTGTTGATTTGGTTGAGGGCTGATGCTCCATTTGTTGATTTGGTTGAGGGCGGATGCTCCATTTGTTGATTTGGTTGAGGGCTGATGCTCCATTGGTTGATTTGGTTGAGGGCTGATGCTCCATTTGTTGATTTGGTTGAGGGTCGATGCTCCATTTGTTGATTTGGTTGAGGGCTGATGCTCCATTTGTTGATTTGGTTGAGGGCTGATGCTCCATTTGTTGATTTGGTTGAGGGCTGATGCTCCATTTGTTGATTTGGTTGAGGGCTGATGCTCCATTGGTTGATTTGGTTGAGGGCTGATGCTCCATTGGTTGATTTGGTTGAGGGCTGATGCTCCATTTGTTGATTTGGTTGAGGGCTGATGCTCCATTGGTTGAGGGCTGATGCTCCATTTGTTGATTTGGTTGAGGGCTGATGCTCCATTGGTTGATTTGGTTGAGGGCTGATGCTCCATTGGTTGATTTGGTTGAGGGCTGATGCTCCATTTGTTGATTTGGTTGAGGGCTGATGCTCCATTTGTTGAGGGTCGATGCTCCATTGGTTGATTTGGTTGAGGGCTGATGCTCCGTTGGTTGATTTGGTTGAGGACTGATGCTCCATTGGTTGATTTGGTTGAGGGCTGATGCTCCATTGGTTGATTTGGTTGAGGGCTGATGCTCCATTGGTTGATTTGGTTGAGGACTGATGCTCCATTGGTTGATTTGGTTGAGGGCTGATGCTCCATTGGTTGATTTGGTTGAGGGCTGATGCTCCATTGGTTGATTTGGTTGAGGGCTGATGCTCCATTGGTTGATTTGGTTGAGGGCTGATGCTCCATTGGTTGAGGGCTGATGCTCCATTGGGAGATACAAGGCAGAAAAAGAAGAATCAAAACTCTTTATTATGCAAAATATGTGTACGTTACATTTTCAACTACACATGTGGTTTATTGGAAAGATCCAGAAAGACTGGAATTTTAAATTTGCAGCAGACTCAATTCTAAGAAAGCAATATGGAAGTTCTAGAACAAAGGTACTACGTGCAAAATAAAGAAAGACCAATACTTTGGTTACATCATGCAACATGACAATCTACTGAAGGCCGTAATGGAGGGAAATTGTGAAGGCGTCAAATCCAAGGTGTGTCAGAAATATAAAGAACAGACATCAAGATGTCAGGATATAGCCTAGTAGAATATACAATGAAGAGTAAGTACAGAAACTGTTGAGACCCAATACCTCCAACCTTCACTGTGTAGATGGCACTGGGTGAAGATGATGAATATAAAGAAAGCAGTTTGTGTCTGTGTGTGATGTGGCTTATGAGGCAAGTGGGTGACAGCCCAAAACAAATTCTGGAACCTCTGCCCTGCACACAAAAGAGATGAAGAAATAAAGAATTTACAATGCAGACAACTTTTTCCAAGATAGCATTGTATGGATTAAAAAGTCACTTTGAATCATCTATAGTTTGTATCATGTTGTACCTTTCAGACTCGGAAGTGAGTAATCAAAATGTTTTGAAAGAAGCTAAGATACAAAGACAGATTATCACAAAGAGATAGTTTTCTTGGGGGGGGGGGGGGGCATATCATTGGGGGAAAAAATAACTGGAACATGTGGTGACAACTAGAAAGATTGTGAAATGAAAGCTAGAGGAAGACAACAAGAGATGCTTCTTGACAGTCTTTTGTCATTGTACAGATAGTTGTCCGCAGAGGAATTAATACATGTTGGAGATTGTATGATGTGGAGAAACATAGCGCACACCTATTTGCAAGGCATCTGGTGATAATTATGATAAATGTGAGGCTGTGAAAGCAAAGAAAGCACTTGATTTACATCATGACCTGGATACGCCTTGGACTAGGTAGCCTGTGAAGTTGAGAACAGGAGAGTTAATCAGACAACAAGGCTTTCATGAGAAATATGGCTACATTTTCATTTCTTTGTTAAATAGAGGATGAGTCTCATTTCTTTGTTGAATAAGGGATCAATACAATAACATGTGGATAGTTTGAGTTTTCTATTGACAACTGTTCTCATTTCCATGAATCTGTTCCACAGAAAACGGAGAAATCTGAATTTCTGAGCTTCTTTTACAAGCACAGTATGCATGTGTTAGCAGCGCCTTTATTTGTGAACACTACAGACAATAAACCGAGCAGGGGTAAGTCTCTTTTATTTATCATCATCATTATCACCAGGTTTAGTCACTCCTAAAACTGCTGCTGAAGTCGTCTCATCATAACTCTCCACTGTTTTCTGTTCTCAACAGTTGTCTCCAGCTCTGCTTCAGCTATACCTTTCATGTTTGCCTCGTGATGTTGTTTCTTAGAAGTTCTTCCCCCTGGAGTTTACCCTCTAGTATTTTCATTAGTAGAATTCCATGACAATGGAGGATGTTCAAAAGAGGTCGGGTGTAGACAGGTCAAAGCTGCGTATAAACTGGTAAGAGCTTGTGGGGTTTGCCCTCTAGTATTTTCATTAGTAGAATTCCATGACAATGGAGGATGTTCAAAAGAGGTCGGGTGTAGACAGGTCAAAGCTGCGTATAAACTGGTAAGAGCTTGTGGGACAATACCAACAACGTTATAGTAATATTTTTGAGAACATGTATCTCTCCATATGAATATGAGTCATGGAATATTTCCCCCCAAAAAACAAGAAGATAATCTGGGCTTTTTACCTTAAATGTTACACACAAATTCTTAGAATAACATCGGCCAAGAAGAAGAAAAATAATCTACAAGACCTGAGAAATGAAGAAAACTGGATCATATTCAACATGAAGTCTAGAAAGCTGAAATACTTCAGCCATACTAAATGTCACAGGGGTTTGAAAAACACATTGATGGAAGGCATGGTCCCTTGATGGAAGGCATGGTCCCTTGATGGAAGGCATGGTCCCTTGATGGAAGGCATGGTCCTTGATGGAAGGCATGGTCCCTTGATGGAAGGCATGGTCCCTTGATGGAAGGCATGGTCCCTTGATGGAAGGCATGGTCCCTTGATGGAGGGCATGGTCCCTTGATGGAGGGCATGGTCCCTTGATGGAAGGCATGATCCCTTGATGGAAGGCATGATCCCTTGATGGAAGCCATGGTCCCTTGATGGAAGCCATGGTCCCTTGATGGAAGCCATGGTCCCTTGATGGAAGCCATGATCCCTTGATGGAAGCCATGATCCCTTGATGGAAGGGATGGTCCCTTGATGGAGGGCATGGTCCCTTGATGGAGGGCATGGTCCCTTGATGGAGGGCATGGTCCCTTGATGGAGGGCATGGTCCCTTGATGGAAGGCATGGTCCTTTGATGAAAGGCATGGTTTCTGGAAGAAGAGGCTGTGGAGGACCAGCACGAAGAAGGTCAACCCTGTTCTTTCCCAGCCACTATGATGTATTTTATGGCCAATGTATTTCAGTTTTTGAAACATACCGTTTTAAGAGCCAGCATTATACATGGAAGCTGTAACTATAACAGTTTGGTGTGTTATTGTGGTGAATGAACTAATCTGTTGATGTTCTAAATGTATTTTGATGAAATGTGTTTTCTTTCTTCTGTTTAGATGATTACCAGACTGCACAGCTGCTGAGTCTGATCCTGGAGTTGTTGACCTTCTGTGTGGAGCACCACACGTACCACATCAAGAATTATGTCATTACCAAGGATGTATTGCGACGGGTGCTTGTGTTACTCAAGTCGCGGCATTCTTTCCTTGTCCTTTGTAAGTATGTGTTGTGTGGGGCTTGGGTGTTATGGTGGGTCTGTAAATTCATGACCTCTTCTGTCTGTCTGTCTGTCTCTCTTGCTCTCTTCTCCCTTCTTCTCTCTCTTTGCGTCTGCCTTTACTACCCCTCTCTAAATCTTCCCCACCCACTCTCTCAATCCCTCTTTCTCTCCCTACCTCCCACTTATTTCTCTCCCAGCCTCCCGTTTTTTTCCCTCTTTTAAAAAAAATTATATTAAAATACACTGTTCAAACTTTATAAGGGCTATAATTGGAATGGTAAGTTAGTTGATGTTTTCTAGTGTTCTGGGGTTATTTCTTTTGTTGGTATTTCTCTCATTCATATGTTTATTTCTCTTTTCAGTCCTTAGATCTCATCTCCTGTTTGCTGTTGTGTTATTCTACTTTCTAAGATTACTATATATTTGTCCTCCTCTGTTTCTCTTTTTATCTCCATTAGTTGCCCTTCACATCCTCCCTATTTCACACACATGCCTCATCACCCTCTCCCTGTCTTCCCTTCACAGTGCCATAACCTGGAATATGTTAAATTCTTTACATTTTACACTTGTAATTCTTTCGTGACATGATATTACTGGTGTATTTCTGTTATTTACAATTGTATGTTTCACTTAATTGTGTTTGACCTTTCATTTTCTAGGTGCCTTAAGGTTTTGTAGGAAGATAGTGGGATTAAAAGAAGAATTCTACAATCGTTACATCATTAAAGAAAATCTGTTCCGCCCTGTCGTGGATGCTTTCCTGGCAAATGGCGATAGATACAACCTCATCAATTCAGCGATGATTGAACTCTTTGAGTTTATTAAAGTGGTGAGTAATTTTTTTTTAAAGTAAAAAAAAATCCAGATTCTTACTGAGAATCGAACACACATCACACGATGAGTGGGGTGGAAATAATTACCTCTCAGTCACCCACTGCAGGTCTTGGAACAAGAAAAACCAACTGCCAGGCCCTCCCATCTTTTGCCATAACCTTCAGCTCCCTGCATGTCCTGCCATATTTATTTTATTTCTGTCTCTTAATTATCTTATGCTTTTTTAGGTCTCTATTTCTTTTGACTTACGGGTTCCAGGGGGATGCATTTCTAGATTTACTATTAACAGGTTTCTTTACTGTGTGTTCTATCCAGTCATTTTCTCACCTCTGAATACTCTGGAAGTTTAGTTCTTTCTGTGAGCTCTGCATTATAAACTGTGATAGCACTTTGCTGGCTCCCTGGCGAGGGGGGGGGTTACGACGCAATTCGTAATCCCGAATATCCGTGTTCAAAACACATCTGTGGGTGGTTTGACAGCAGACTGCCATACGTTGGTTTTTATGAAATGGCATGGGCGCCTGGCATTCAGAAAGAAGTGACAAACTACTGAACGTAAACTTGCCTCGGAACCGCGAAAAGCCAAAAATGTTGGGGTCGACTGCTATGTCCTGTAAAGGATATGTAACTAACATGCCACTTTAGTCCTAGTCTGTATAGGCATCAGTGAGTAGATGTTTGTAGTATTTTAGCAGTAGTTTTAATCATTCTTCGTCTCATTACATGTAAAAGGATCTTTAAAACATTAAAGCTTATGCCTTTGCTTTCTTATTTTAATATCTGTATCTGTTTTTCCTCCGTCTACATTGCCACCTAAATATGTGTTTGATTTCATCTCGTGATGTCAGGTTTCACCAAGGGAGGTTCGATTATCATTTGCTTTTTTTTTTTATCAAAGGCCTTTTCAGAGTCCACAGATCCAAATAAAGAGGTAAATTGATGTTAATACTTTGCTCTATTATGCGTAATGTGACAATGTAGTCAATTCAGGATCTGATTGGTTGGAAGCCTGTCCATCCCTTAGTTTGTTAGTGGCCTCTCCTGCTTAATATTTTCCCAAGAACTGACATCGCAGGTTCACCAAATATCCTTCTCTCCAGTCTGCTGTTATTCTCCCCAGACTGCAAAATAAAAAAATGTGTGCAGTAATTCATTTAAAGTGTTTATATTAGGTTTAATAGCTTCTGCTTGGATACCATCGGGACCAGCAGCTTTTCTATCCTTCAGGAATTTGATTGCTTTTCTAATTTCTTTGATAGGCGGTCATATTGGTCAGGAAAATCTCTTCTCAACTTAGGATGGAATTGAACTGCTGTCATAGAATTACAACATCATAATGCAAATTACATTTGCAGTGCTTTATGGTCTAGCACGCCCAATTTTGACTGGCATATCTTTATTGGTTTGTCTTCCTTAGCTTTGATTGTCCCAAGTATACCTACAATACATATTTTTTGCATCTCTTTTTCTGTATCGACATGGAAGACCCTGCCAAGAGCCATACCACCATCAACATATCTCTTGGGGTCATTGGTACATATGTCTTTTTACCACTACACAGGACCTATAATTCCCTTTTCTGCAAGGTATAAACATGGAAGAAAGACCTGATTTACTGTGCTGTCACCACAGTTCTTTGAAATACTAAATAAAAAAGAAAAGCTTTTGATGTAATATTTTAGAAAATATTTACTAGAATGTAAGTGCATCATGTGATTGTCTTTTATTGACATAGAAAGACATGAAGTCATTACTTATAGCCATGTCAACACAATTCTCTTATACCCACACAGGAAGACATCAAGTCATTGAGTCTGTACATCGTGGAAACCTTCCAGAAGGAGTTAGAGGGGGTTAAATATGTGAAAACTTTTGAAACCTTGAAGTTGCGCTATGAGCAACAGCGAGACCGCAACAGAGACAAGCACACATTTGACAGGTGAGGCTCTAATTCATTCAACATTGTATTTTTTGTGTTTTACAACATTTTTTGTCTCTTTTTTGTGTGTATTTATTTTTGTGTACAGCTAAACATAATTTTTATATAAACTGGAAAAATTAGTGGCGACTGGCAAGATTGATGTGAAAAAAATCAAGGGGAAGGCAGAGAGATACATGTCTGGATGGTTCGACCACATGGTGTAATTGGGACAAGAACACAGAGCTGATCCACGACTCTGGTGATGGTGTGAGCTGGTGAACCATGACGGGCTACGCATATCGTCATGGCACATGATGAAACAGGCTGCAGCTCGCTCTGGAGTGGCTGCTGTGTACATATCCTTACAGTGAGCAGGAGGCTGTTTTATTTGGTATCTCTAATGGATAAAAAAAGTTAATTGAAGTTTAGGAGAAACTTAATGAGAAAAACCCATGACACCTGCTAGATCAGTGGTTCTTAACCGGTGGGGTACTTTAGGGTTTCCAGGGGAGGGGAATTAAGATTATTTCAAAATCACCATACTACAAGAACAGATTACTTGATATTGTTTTTCCCTCCAAACTTTACGGTTCTATACTTCTCACCCTTCTGAAATTCGTTTTAGACCTGCAAATCACGTTTTATGTAGACATCTAGACTTGTTCTAGTATGTGTTATATTTAGCTTCCATCTTTATGTATGTTGTATACTGTGGTGGGGGGGGGGGGGGGGAGGAGGAGGAGAATGACGTTCTGAACATATGGTAAAGGGTGCGTGGGCCAAAAAAGGTTGAAAACCACTGTGCTAGATAAAACACAGAGTCAGCTGAACTATTTAGACTTACAAAAGAATAATACTAATGAGAAGATATGTAACTAAGCTTAGCGTTCTTCAGCTGAAGTTAGGCGTCATTCTTGGATGGTTTTTGTGTTGAAGATATGGCCACTTCCCTCTGCCCTGTGTGAAACCTGCTGTACCTGTAATGTACATTCTGATTGACTTTCAGCCTACTTCATTATGATTTTAGAGCACTAATATCTCTCTCTCTCTCTCTCTCTCTCTCTCTCTCTCTCTCTCTCTCTCTCTCTCTCTCTCTCTCTCTCTCTCTCTCTCTCTCTCTCTCTCTCTCTCTCTCTCTCTCTCTCTCTCTCTCACACACACACACGAGAGAGAGTGACAGAGAGAGCCAACACTTTGGGACTTTAAATATCAGTCTTTATTCAGTCTTCGTGCCCATTGTTGTGTTTCTAGTGATAAAGACTCCTTTAAGAGCTGGTTATTTGCCATACGCTGAAGATAAAGTGGAAATCTGTCGCTTTAGTAGTGAACAGTTAAAGGGGTGAATATTTCTGGCTTAGATACTTTAGCATGAAACGAATGACACTGATCAGTGTGGTACTTATGTGATAGTTCAGAGGTAGGTCACCAATTAAGAGAAGATCACACTAGTTAGCTGTCAGTCTTTGTAGAATTTAAGTAACATAATAAATAATGTCCTTATTCATTTCTAAACCTGTAGCCCAATTGGTCGCTGTGCAGGCTAAATGTCAAAATTGAGAAAACGTACCCGGAGCAGAATACCTCTAGTAAACTTGAAGATGAGATGGTTATTGCCAAGTAGATTTCTTTCCCCAGGTGTAATAATAATGAGTGGCTTACATAGTGTGTTAATTTTCTGTTATGGTAGTCTTACAATGTAAGGATGGGTGTCGTTTACAATCTAAGAATGGGTGCCGTTGTGGGGCACTTACTTGGTTAGCTTACATACCAGTCAGGGGTCACGTGTCTGAATCCCCTTCAGGCAGGAATTGTGTTTGTATTGACTCCGGCTCCAGATTGGTGCAGCCTAAAGTAACCAAGAAATATTCTGGGAAGTAAAGACACCTGATGGGGTATTGACCTCATCACCCACTGAGCGCCAGTCAGTCTGTGAAAAGGGGGTTTTCACCTTAGGCTCAAATTCATGGTGCAGTATAGTGTTCTTTATTTTACTTACAAGCCATGAATAGGTTAAGAGTTAATCTGATTATTTTAAAGCCTGTATGAACCTGGATTTTATCCTAGTTTTCTTATGAATGCACATATCCATATGTTAATTTTATGTTTTTATCTGCTTGTGTTCAGTCATGCGGCATCTGTGGTGCGCAGTAGTCGGTTTCGACGCGATGCCCGCGCCCCAGATGAAGATGAAGAAATTTGGTTCAGTCAGGACGACGAGAATGAAGATGACAGTTCACCGCAGGTGTCAGAAATTCTGAGGAGTAAGATCGACTCCGATATTGACCACATACACCGGCTCTGGGAAAACAAGAAAGGTCAGTGGTTTATTAGTTTGTTCACCCGCATGTCACATTCTATGTGGATGTCCTATAGACTGTCTCTATTGAACTCTGTGAACTCACGATCCTGATATATCAGTCACAGTGACTGACCTTGGAGATGTGGATATACAGATGAATATGTTGAATTTCATATAAACAAAAATAATCAAATGCAGAGGTTATAGAAAAACTGGGAATGAAGAGAAAGTTGATGAAAGAAATAAAGAGGAGGTAAGTGAAATATTTTGGCCACATTAAAAGTTATGATACTCTTATAAAAACCATACTGGAGGGCAAGCGAGCAAGAGGTAGACAACGATACAAGTTTGAAGATAACATGAAGAGATTGACAGAATGTACATGCAGGGCGAAAGACCAGACAGTGTTGGAGATCCATTGCAGCCAACCTTCATTGTGGAGACGGCACCTGATTGATTGATCCAGCCTTTATGAGTATTCGTAATGAAGCAATTGTAATTAAACCACCACTTTACCTTTGGTGAATGATGAGTGCTAATATAATATAAGTACTCTCATAGGGTACTGTCATTGTAATGTCTACGCCTTCACATGTACAATATGTATTGTTTTTTTCATATCCCTTACAGGACGTTGCAGTCAACATCAGCATATTTCAGCTGCTGTTGATGTTCTAGGCAAGATTACGCTCAGTAGTTTGTCATTGCTTTCTGAGCGACCGGCTCACATACCCCGTAAGTTACCAACGTGGCGAGAACCGTTACCGATTCTCGCGCAGGTTACGTTACTCACGAGAATATACAGGAATACGGAGAACGCCTAGGCCAGGGAGACCAGCTTATGTAGTGTTATGTTATGTATATCTTCAGTCTAGGCCATGTGGTCATTGTGGGCTGGGATAAAGCAGATAAACCAGACACTGCCAACATATCAGATTAACTAAAGCCGGGAAGGTTAACCCGGTTAACAAATGCCCGCAGAAGTCGGATGTGTCGGCCTAACGGCGCAAGAACGCAGCTCTGCTGTAAACAGGCACAACGCAATCACATCCGAAAAAAAAAACTCCGGATGAACGAAGAAGAAGAAGAAGATTAACTAAAGGATTGAGCTAACATTATAAAAGTCCTGGGAGTCTGGCCGAAACAGAGACTTGCAGCTGAATGAATCTTTGTCAGTAGTTTGAAAGCATTCAGATTGAAGATTGGTGTAGTCAGGAAAATGCAGGACACCAAGGATTCGTGTCAACCCAACATGGAGCTGCACATTTAGTTGCTGTAGACTAATTAATTTATTACGGAGGAGGTTGGAGCACTTATGGATGTGTTTGAAGGGCAGTCATGGTAGCCTGAACTTCACAGATCAAAATACTCCCATAACTAGCCACGGTGTCGTAGATCTAATCATTCATTTCATGAAAAGTATTGCAGATGCTGAAAAAGGGACAGTGAAGATTTGTTTGTTTGCCACAATTATTCATTAGGTGTGATCAATCATCGCTGAAAAATATGAATAGATGTGATAAGATGACATGAAATTTGAGTTTTTTCCTTAAAGTTCACTTACAGGTCAGGTTATCTGAAAGTCTAGGGGAATAGAGTTCATAGGAGCAGTGATGGCAGTATGATACTGGCTTAGCAATACAGTGGCATGAGTTTGGTCCCCAGTAGATAAAACTGTCTATCCAACAGTGAGACACTGGCTTAACAACACAGCCGTGAGAGTTTGGTGCCCAGTAAAACATTCTATTCAATAGTGTGACTCTGAAGTCTACCTAGTCTTAAATAATGGATACCAAAAATGTATCTGTGAAGGAAAGATGGTGACAGGGGATAGCTACCCCAGCTCATTGTCATAACTTGTCATTTCACACATCTGCCATAGAATTAATTCACCATCATCCTTAACTTATTTAGGCTGGTTTTGTGACAAGCCAGCAAAACCAGGCGAGGGTAACCGATTCGGCCTCAAGCCAATCAGTGAACTAGGGTATGCCTACCCAGCATGTGAAGACAGGACTCGGCAGACTGCGTGGAAGAAATCATTGATGATTCAATGGGCAAGACGGCATCTACCTGCAAAATGTTGTGGAACGTAATGAGCACGGCAAGGCACGTAGTGTGCCCTGGTCATCCACTGCACCTGTATTTGTCGCCAGTCATCTTGACTTGTCTTGTCACTGTATCCAGATGGACTCCGGCGAGAGAGTGTGGTCAACACATTTTTGAACTCTTCACTTTAATCCAATTCATCGCGCAAGTCGTTCTTCACCCAACTGTCTAACGTGCTACTTGTTGTTTGCTCCACAGCTAAAGAGAACCAATCAGATGTCGGTGACAGCCCACCACGTGTCCTCAGCGGCACCAAGTCATCCATTAACATTAGCATCAAAACCGGCAGCAACTCCTCCCTCTCCTCTTTACTGAGCAGCCCAGACTCGCCAGGCAGTCGAAGCGGTTCGCCTCCAGTATCAGGCCTTGAGTCATCAAACAGCCCCCCACACTCCTCCAGTCGGTCCGCCCTCAGCGCAAATGGCAACATTTCTGCGACTGGAAAAACTAGTAATAGTCCTGTGACGGTCACCAGCAATACAGCCATCAGTAAAACTGCTTATGCTGCTTCTCCTACGTCTAACGCCACAACATCACCCAGAGTTGCTGCCTCTGACTCCTCACCTTCTAGTAGTGCAGTCACCACTAAAACGGTAAGTTGCTTTCATCATTTGTGATTTTCTTGTTAACTTTAGAGAGGAACTGTGGATGAGAGGTTCAGACTCAGAAGGTAGCAGGTTTGATCTTAGGGAATTTTTCTAAGAACCACTTGCATCTAATGACATTACAAGTCACCCTGATCTCTTGGGTAGTGGTATTAGATACCTAGCCTACAAACCTGGTCAACAAACACTCGCAGAAGTCGAATGTGTCAGCCTAAGGGCGTAAATGAACTTGGCACGGAGCAATTACATCTGAAAAAATACTCCGGTTGAACGCAGAAAAAGAAGATACTTAGCCTTCTTGAGCTAGGGCAAAAACTGGATGTTCCTTGTGCAACGTTAGCATGTTAAAATCTCACAGCAATTGAAAATTGCAAAATATACGCCGAATGGCCGCAGCCCTTGGAAATTGTAAAAGGAAAAAGCCTACCCATAGGTAGATAAAGCCCAGTACCTGGCATGGAATCTATCCAGGGGAAACAAACCTTGCACAGATGCATGCCAAGGACAGACACTTTGAGGTGCATGACTTGCTGTGTCTTGAAAGAGGAACACAGATTTCCTTATTACGCTTCATTCCTTTATAATGTTGCTGATCAGTTATCAGTTGGGGTGTCTTCATTGCACTCCGGACAGGTCCATAGGTGCTCAGATCCGCTTTCTTCTCCCTGGACAGCAATGTGGATTCACTGACGTCAAAATCCTCTGTTCTCGACATATCTTTAAGGACGTTAATAACATCGGCACGATCCATGGGCTGGCCATCTGCAGGGGGTGCAGAGCCAGCCAGTTTATCAGCTCGTTCATATCCCTCGACTCCCGCATGTCCTGGAACGAAGATGAAGGTGACTTTACGGACAATAGACTTGCGGCTCAGTCTATTGTCTACGTACAGATCCAGCTTTGACCTTATCAATCATGCTCATTGAATCACAATTGATTCAATGTTGCTGATGTTCTTCCTTAAAGTCAGTTTAAGTCACAAAACTTCTGGTGACAAGGCCGTACAAATAATATTGTTCCTGGCATACTTCTTGAACTTGACTTTTGGGCACACAATGCCAAAGACTACCAGATCAGAGAGATGCATGGTGAGTGAGCACTAAAAGTGTAGTTTAGCATTAGTGAAGTACCATAAAGTAGAGCAGGCAGTACCATGTTGTGTTTGAGAGAATTTCAGGGTCACAGTCTTAGCAGTACTGACGTCAGTTCTAGTTTGCAGGATTAATCTCTGCTTTGACATTTTATAATGTATCGTCATATGGAAAAACCAAAACATTTCTGCTTGTCTTTTGAGGGATGCTGTGATCAACCTCAGGTTGTTTTTTTTTATGTTTTTCCAGACAATTTTACGCTCAGTAGATTGCCATTGCTTTCTGAACTACAAGTCAACATTTAAGCCAACCGACTGTCGAAGTCAAAATCCTCTGTTCTCGACATATCTTTAAGGACGTTAATAACATCGGCACGATCCATGGGCTGGCCATCTGCAGGGGGTGCAGAGCCAGCCAGTTTATCAGCTCGTTCATATCCCTCGACTCCCGCATGTCCCGGAACGAAGATGAAGGTGACTTTACGGACAATAGACTTGCGGCTCAGTCTATTGTCTACGTACAGATCCAGCTTTGACCTTATCAATCATGCTCATTGAATCACAATTGATTCAATGTTGCTGATGTTCTTCCTTAAAGTCAGTTTAAGTCACAAAACTTCTGGTGACAAGGCCGTACAAATAATATTGTTCCTGGCATACTTCTTGAACTTGACTTTTGGGCACACAATGCCAAAGACTACCAGATCAGAGAGATGCATGGTGAGTGAGCACTAAAAGTGTAGTTTAGCATTAGTGAAGTACCATAAAGTAGAGCAGGCAGTACCATATTGTGTTTGAGAGAATTTCAGGGTCACAGTCTTAGCAGTACTGACGTCAGTTCTAGTTTGCAGGATTAATCTCTGCTTTGACATTTTATAATGTATCGTCATATGGAAAAACCAAAACATTTCTGCTTGTCTTTTGAGGGATGCTGTGATCAACCTCAGGTTGTTTTTTTTATGTTTTTCCAGACAATTTTACGCTCAGTAGATTGCCATTGCTTTCTGAACTACAAGTCAACATTTAAGCCAACCGACTGACCAGTGTAGAGAAAGAACTCGCTACCCTGCCATAAGTCAACATTTAAGTCCAGCTGACTGACCAATGTAGTTAATGAACCCACTCTCAACCTTTCGGCCATGTTGGCTTTCATATGGCTAGTAGATGTATGACACACAGGCATGGGACCATGTAACCAAGGAAACATGAGACAACAGAGTCAGTGACATTTATAAGCACTTGGGATTCCAACTAGTCACCTTCTGACGTGGACAACTCTGTGTGCTATGATAATCATATCTGGCCTGCAAGAGCTTCCTTTTGAGACAAACTGGGGGATTGTGAAGACCTCAAATAAACCGTCCTGTCCATGACTTGAGCTGGGATAGCACATGGCAAACGTTGATTGCTGAAGAAGACAACCAATCAGTCAGGCACACATAAAAATAAAAATTATGTTAGATTATTGAGTCTCAATGTCTGAACAAAGAAGACAGAAGCAACAGAATACCTAATGCAATGTATTTTTCACTATATCTCACTCATCTTTAAGTTAGCAGTGAAAAAAGGAATTCAGAATGGCTGAATGGATAAGAATACTTGTTCTTGACCATTTGGTGTGCTGATGCCAAAGTAGCAGGTTTATCCCTTACACCGGACAGTTAGACCTAAATGTTGACTTCTCTCTTGACTTGAGGATGTAAATTTCAAGTATGTCAGAAGTCGGAGTGGGTTCGCCAGATGATGAGGGACATTCAGATGATGAGGGGGGACACTGGTAATAGGGAAAGCTAATCCATATGGAAAAATCAGTCCAGTGTAATAGAACTAGTAGCACAGTGGTTCTAAACCTTTTTTGGCCCATGCCCCCCTTCACCTTATTTTCAGAACGTCATTCCCCCCTTCCCCCCTTTCATATTTCCTATCTAAAATCCCTCCACCCCTACACAGTATGCGTAAAAATGGAATGTAAATGTAATAGCATATACTAAAACAAGTCTAGACATCCACATAAAACATGATTTGTGGGTCTACTTACTTTATAAAATGAATTTTATTTAGAAGGATGAGACGTACATAACTGTAAAGTATGAAGGGAAAAACAATATCAAGTAATCAGTTCTTGTATTAACGCGATCTTGAAATGGTCTTCATTTCTTCTTTCCCCCCCCCCCCCCCCCCTCTCCTGGAAACCCTAAAATTCGCCCTTGGGGGGGGGATTCCCCACCGGTTGAGAACCACTGTAGTAGCACGTTATGGACAATGCTTGCCTTTGAAGCGAGCAAACGCAATAGAAAGAAAAGAACAGAAGAAGAAAACTATGGGAAAACATTGTTTTGAAGTTTTTTCCCCCTAAGTGTATGAGTGTTTGCACTTTTTGTGCATTTAGCACTACATTTATGAATTTAGGAGAAGAAACAGGGATTGGAGAAAACATTGCTGAATTAGACCAAGCTCAGACAATTCAAGCACTTGTGGCTCTTCAAGGAATATATCTCCATGTTGAAGTATGTGCTGGAAGAGCAACATGGATACATTTACTAGGGGGAGACTATCTGACTGCATTGTGAAGACACAGGCCAAAAAGTACTGGGGGTTCCTTCGATACAGAAATGTCAGTATTTCTTCTGTCCTCTATCTCACAATGGAGCTTAGAGCCTCTGCCACCTCTTGCTAGCAGTCTGGCCCTTTGCTATCTTTCAGTTCCTCTCCCTGTTTCCCTATATTATTCATTTCCCTCTCTAATTCTCTTCTCTTTGTGTTTTGAGGTTTCCTATTTTATTTGTCATGTGGGTTCCAGAGAAAGGATTTTCTTGTTATACTGTTATCAGGTTCTCTCAATGTGTGTTTTCCTACACATTGCCAGCATCTTTTCCTCACCTTTTGGTTCATCGTTATTTAGTTCTTTCCATGAGCTCGTCATTGGTTATTTTTTCATACAGTTTTAGTCTGTGCAGGCAACGGTCGTAGAATGTTCGCAGTTTTTTAGTAATTGTTTTAGCAGTTCTCCGTCTTTCTGAGCCATCCAGTATAACTGATTTAACGTCAGAATTTATTTATCCATTCTTGCCATATTTATTCCCACAGCCTGGTCTCAAAGGTTTAGTTGATTACCCTGACGAGGATTCAGAAGAGGAGGAGGAGGAAGAAGAGGAAGAAGATGTGATATCCCCATCTCCAAAACGGCCTCGAGTGGGAACGTAACCTTGAAGGCAGACATGTTAATCACTTCTTTTATGTTAATGTTAGTTATGGTATTTGTTTTGTTCCACGGATGTATGGTGGCGTATCATTGCTGTATTCTCCCATGGTTATGACTTTAGTGGTTGCCAACAGTGTCTAGTTCGGTATATTCCACGTAACATTTGTTTGTCTCAAATGTTGATACCCAGGCATTTTTTTCAGTTTTACCATGCTGCGTATATTGCCTATTTGTCTGTCATAAAAGTGTAATTAAAATTAAGAGAGCAAATTTAAAGTTGTTGTAAATAAGTACAGCAGAGTAAATGATATCGTTTCAGTCGTACCTTTCCTTCTTGCCATGCCCTCTCTTTGTAGGATCCATTTTAATGAAAATTTTAAAAAATGTGGTCTATGTTGAAAGTTGAATTGGAAAGAGAATGGGATAAGAAAATGACAAGTGCAGTTTTGTAATGTTCTCAACGGCTATTCATCAGACATGGATGTTTTCTTTTCCGTTTATCAGTCATCGTTCAAAATGCAGAATGTACATAAATCCATCTAATGAAATTAGTTTTGGGAGTGATTTATACTCTTAAAACATACTGTCCGCAGCCCACAAGCAAACGGCATACTTTGTGTGCGAGCCGTTGCAGAAACTGTTAAGATTTGCTATGTTTTAACGGTATCAAGCTACAGCTTTTGTTTTCCAATGCCTGTAAAAAAATTTTTGTTTCTTCTTTTATTAATTTTCTGTTTGTTTTATGTTTTAAATCAGAAATTAATTGAATATTTATTACTGATATAGTAAATGTTTCTTTTGTTTATTTCGGCCCACCAGCATGTTTCTTGTAGTTATAAAGTAGGGAGAGAATGTGGAGAATGTCATAAATGAAATGTTTAAAGGAATTTAGATCAGAAATGTCATCCACACTCAGAAATTCACTGGACAATAAGAAATTAATTGGACAAGCTACATTTTGTTTCAGAAAACAAAAAAATATCCCATAAATAAGTAGAGGGTTTCAGATTGCGTGAAGGTGACAGCTACAAAGCTAGAACTGAGGTACTTTGATACGATTTCATATGAGAGGAATATACACAGAAAGGCAATAGGCAATTTGATAAAGGAAATGTTTGAAAAGTAGAAGAGAAATCATTTGTTTGACATTCTGGAGAAAAGTGAAACATTTCTTGTGTTTGGACATGCGAGCAGATGGGCTGGAGGATGCTGGACTCCCAGCATTATGGCACAAGACTTCTCATTTTCAACAAGACTGGCCGTTTGTATCTGTTGCTTAGGTTAGCTGCCTTTATTCCACAAAAATCTGTGTGGACATAAGTAGTGGAGAAAATTATGTAATGTTTTTGTTGTCGCATTTGGAAAAAGACAAAACAAACAACACACGTTTCTGGCAGTTGCAGTAACACAGATTGTCTGCATTCTGTTTTAAAAATGCATTCAGATCTGTGTCCTCATACAGTGGCAGTCTTGCAGGCATATATTAAATGTCATATTTTTGTTGTTGAGGTTGTCATTTCTGTGTTCACGTTCCGAGTGGCTCCAGGCATGTCTATTCTGCACCTTCTTTTCTTCCTCCTGTTTCTGCCTTTCAGCTCTCTATAGAGCATTGGCCAACTCATGCCAAATCATTTTATGGCTTGTCCATGATTGGTTGGCTTTTACAGGTGACATTTTCTGCAGAATAGGGTTGTCAGTCTTGATCTGACCTACCTACTGGTCTCTTACAACATGATTGTTAGGTAAAAGTGGTCCTTTTCTTTGCTTCCTTTATTGGTCCCAGTAACTCATTGGCAAGACAGATCCTTAGGTGCATCACGAGCCATCAGTCAGAGATCAGCGGCTCTCGGTTTAGTGTTTATCAACATGCCTTCTCTCTCTCGGGCTTGGTATGTGGTCCGTTTTGTGTCACTCAAATCTTCAATATGAACATTTGCATTCCAAATTTCAGAATTGTATTTACTTGAAGGTCCTCATTTTCCACCCCAACTTGAGCATTCATAATGTCGGCTCAGTCTATCGTTGGGTCCTCTAGTATAGTGGCAGAACCAACATGTCTTGGTATGAAGGTGAATGAAGATGAAAGCAGTGCTTGCAAATTGTTAGCCTCTTCAAGGATTCAGTCTATCTGAAGGATGTTTTTTTTTAAATGGCTGTACACCTCAAAAGTCTGCATGTGTAGCATAGGGATAGTGTATACAGTTTCATAAGCCTGACATTCCGGGTTTGAATGTAACCGTAGGTGATTTGGAAGCAAACCTTTTTGATGTGATTTTCACATGGCTGAAAGCAATAGCAAACCACAGGACATAAAATTGCCTAAAAACATGAACAGCCAAACAATGCTGGGGTTATTGCGACCTCCTGTAAACAACATGCAACCAACTTTGACACCTGAGAAACAAGTGAGGCAGAAATGTATTTGGAAAGGAAAAGGTGCAGGCCACCCTATCTCATAGTGTCGTAGTCTAATACATGTGCAGTTCTATCACCCCCACACCCCCATTACAGAGTACATGATGGGATTGCCTTTATCTTCACAGTTATCACTGGCTCCCTTTTGTTTTCTTCTTTTTCTAAGGCTGGAAAAACAAACAGTTTCCAGACCGCAGTGTGTTTGTGTGTGTATATGATTTTTGGTCACAGCTTCATGCTCATATTCAAATTTTTATTCTGCCCCCAGAATCACTGTAAATGATGTTGTGAATGTTTGCGGGCTTGTGTGGCCCAGTGTAGTCAGCTGCATTAAGTAGACACTGTTTTGTCATTCTGGCTGTGTTCTGTGTTTGAAGAGAGAGTATTGAGGGTTGGCATAGACAGGTTGTGTGCTACAAGGATGGTGTTAGTTCTTTGTCCTGAAATCATCCGTTGAACCATTTTAAACTGAAAGTGGAAGGAATTCACTGCTGGTTGACGCCAGCGAGAGATTTCTTGTCATAACTGAATTGTAAGTATTGTGCAGACATATTTTGTGCGTTATTCTGTAGTTGTGCAGACATATTTTGTGCGTTATTCTGTGGTTGTGTTATGTATACGCTTGTAAAGACTTTTGTTAGTTTTGAGTATGCGTCTGCTTGTGTATGGTGGGCAGAAAATGGTTGGTGTCTGTTCTTTTTTAGATCATGAGTTCATGAAAAAATGTTTGCACATAGATCTTAGAGTGAAACTGTGAGCTGAGCATAACTGCTGTTTCTGGATTTAGATCATGAGGACAATCTCTATTCTTCAATGAGCATTGTTAATTAAATAAAAAAATTTTAACCATTTGATTTGCTGTTTATGTACCTTTGTTTTGTATGACATATACAGTCCTTTTGGCACTGAAAGATTAGGAATGTTACCCCGTGTTCCACATGCTAGAGAAGGGTGCAAGACAGTTTTGTGGGTGTTGGCTTTGCTTGAATATTTTTCTGTCTAGTTTGTTGCATTTTCATAGTTTTTATAAGTAAATAACGTAGAAGTCTCTTGGATGTTATGAATTGTTTTCAGGATTTCTCCCCCCCCCCCCCCCCCCCAAACTTTATTTAGTTTGTCATTAGTACGTGGACAATATGGCTGGTCACTTGTATAGAACATCTGGCATATCCAGTGAGTTGTCTGTTGGATTCCATGTGGAGAACCTGTGCATTTGTTTTCTGTTGAGGTTTGCCTGGGGGGCTTGGGTAGAGGTTTGGGAGGTTTTATGGCTCGAATGATCAGTATGGTAGCTGTATAGGCTGTAGTCCTATATAAGTTGCACTTTTATTGTATAAATGGTATTTTTAACATAGAAATATTGATGCTGTTGAGCATTCACAGGGTTGTAACTGAATAAATCTATGTTTGGCATTATTGTTGGTGCCATGGTGGAATGCTCCTATGTGAATACTTTCATGGCTACCACCCCACTGTCAGTCATCCCCTGATTCATGCTGTTTGTTTTTATCTGTGACCTTTTAGGATCCTTATTTCATGTATCTGGCCATTGATTGGTATTTTTAATGTAGTTTTGTTGTGATGTGAAGCTCTTCTTTCTTTTGCTTTGCTTCATGAACTAATCTCATTGTCCCGAGCACGTGACAGTTGCGCGTGAACACACACATTTGTATTTTCACATTGTATTTTGTTTGTATGTTCCTTTTTTTTTTAATTCTATAAAGAATGCCTTAACGAGAGTTCTATTTATTCCTTCCCTTCAAACTTGCATTCAGTTCAGTAGACCCATCCAATCCAGGACAGTTTGAGACCACAAACTTGTCAGTCTAATTGCATTATCATAAGACATTAAATGTTGCCATTTATGGTTGTGCTTTCCATTGTTGGTAAGTTAAAATACTAAGTGGTATTTAAGTCTTCAGTTGACTTGCTTTAACCTGGTAAAAATAGCACTTTAATAAAAAAAAATATTTCATTCAGTTGAAAGCAAAATAGGCGACAACCTGTAAAATAGCAGCAGCTGTTGGCTAAAATGTAATTTTAGAGACCCATTTTTTCTGATTTGTACAGCATTAGGCATGAACATCTGAAGTCGGAGTGGGTTTGCTTGATGGCGAGGGACACTGGTAAAAGGGGCAGCTAATACACGCACACAAATAATTCCAGCACGCTAGAAGTTGTAGCATGTGTACAGACTGCTTGAGTTCAAAGCGAGCAAGTGCACCAAAATAACACAAACCTTAAAGTCTGTCAAGATAGCAACGGTCAACCTGGGGTGGCAACGGTCAACTTGAGGTGGCGCAACGGTCAACTTGAGGTGGCAACTGTCAACTTGGGGTAGGTAGCAACGGTCAACTTGAGGTGGCAACGGTCAACTTTAGGTGGCAACTGTCAACTTGGGGTGGCAACTGTCAACTTGGGGTAGGTAGCAACGGTCAACCTGGGGTGGCAACGGTCAACTTGGGGTGGCAACGGTCAACTTGGGGTTGTTGGCATCTGGCATGGAGCTGGTCTAGGCCGCAAGCTTCTTATGTTGGAGATTCTTTCACCAATCATTTAGATGTCATTTAATCAATTCCGCAGTTATGTTCATCTGTGACTCTGATTTTTAGCTTGCTCAGCAGGTGGTATTATGTCTATTAGACTGAATCAGTCTTCCACTTTAGAGGCACCTGTTTGTTGCCTTGTTTTCAGTTTAACATTTGTGTCCACTTGGTTTGTTTATTTGTGTGTGTGTGTTGTTGTTTTTTAAATTCATGTTTGGAAAAAAAATCACTTTTTGTTTTAACCTTGTGTTAGTATTATTAACATCTGCTTAAGTTGCAGTCTTAGAATAAAGTTACATCATCTAAAAGTTGAGGTTAAAAATATTTATAGAGCAGAATATAATTTGTTTAAAAAAAGCATTTTCATTTGCCATGATGTAAAATATACATGTTTGTTCCAGACGCTGCTGCTGCTTCAGACATCTAGTCTCGGTTTGTTCCTGGTTAACACACTGTCTCTTAAATGATGCTCTTGTCTGTGATTGAACATGATAAACTTTCCTTAGTTGCTCATTTTGTGGGGTAGGAAATATTAAACTGAATGGAACATCTGGGACGTTACAGTTATGATCTTTTTACTAAGTGGTGCAGTCAGTACCAGAACTGCTGACTCTGCAGTATGCGGGTGTGCTTGAAGAAACTGATCAGACTTTCTAGAAGAATCTGGTGCTGTGTAACATGTACAGTTATTGTGACAGACTTTATACAAGTGAGCAGCACATCTAATTCTTTGATTGAACTCGGTTACTTTAATATCAAAGGAGGTATTTTTAACACTTTTATTTTTAGGTATTTTGTCTGTCTTTCCAAAGTTGAATTGTTCTTTGCTGTAATAAAGAAAATAATTGAAAAATTGTCATGACTATATGCAATAAGTCTTTGCGTGTAATGTAGTGAGTTTTCTTATTACGTGGTTTTACTTTGTCATTGGTTGGCTGTCTTCTGATGTTATAAACAAGAAGAAGAAGAATGCATACAAAAAATATTCATTAACGAATCAGTTTTTGTAAAACCTGGCAATTCTATACACTTTAAAGGTAACAAAAGTTGACACACCCAGATACTGTTTATCAATAGACAAACCCAGATGTCAATCTCACCGTGATGTGTGAAACCCATTTAAATGGCGTGCAGTGTTGGTCTGTGTGTCTTCTTAATCTACAGAGACCAAGTTGTCATACTTCCCCTCACAATAAAATGAGATTCTGCTTGTAGACCAAGTTTTGTAGACCAAGAAGTACAAGATGAGTTCCCCAGCCTTTGCCATTGTATCCTAGCAAAGAAAACAACAGAATATGCTCTTAAAAACTTCCTGGCACAGAGATCTGAGAATGTAGTGGTCCATGGCCGCCTTGTTTTTTAAGATAACTAGATGGCAGACAAGAGACTATCAGAGAATTGCGAAACCCCCTGCCTGATTGTGGTGAATTCTTGAGCATGTGTTCTGCGCCACACATTCTCGTTTTATTTAATGCTCTTTTGATTGCACACTTACCTCTGACAGATTGGATAATCCATACAATCTTACACCAACTTGCCACAGAGGGTAATCACCAGTCAGGTGCAACTATTTAATAGTTATCATTTCTACATAGAACAAACAGTATTATATTCCCAGCTGTTGAGACACACTGTGTAATGGCTTCAACCTAGAAGCAGTCAGTCGGTTGACAAACCCAGAGACTGCCAATCAGTTGTTAAACCTGGAAGCTGTCAATCACTTCACAAACCCAGAAGCTGTCAGTCAATTAACAAACTCAGAGATGTCACTCAGTTGACAAACCCAGATACTGTCTATCATTTGACAAACCCAGATGTTAATAATCTCACAGTGAAACCCATTTTAATGGCATATTTTCTGACTACAGCCTTTCACTACCAACAGCTCAAATAACGAAATGCAAGTTAATTGTTACATCTCATGTCCTGTTTTTGTTGAAATTAAAGCTTATGGGTATTTGAAATAACTTGTGTGAATGTCATTTACAGCTAGTTATGGCTTGTATTTTTCCCCCATGCATATCAGGGTTGTTAAAGTTGTGTCTGGCTTTGTGTATGTGGTTGCTACTTAATTCAAGTAGGATGTTTGACAGTAGGATGTTTGACACTTGTAAGTTTATTGTAAACTCAGTCTAAAATACCTAGGCTGCGTTTGGAGGTACAGAAGACACGACTTAGTGTTTTCCCTGTGTGGTGTGTGGATGATTTGTACCGCAATGCAAGCCCCTTTTTGTGGATACCATGTTGATTCTTTGCATTGTTTCTCCAGGAAGCTGTGTGTGAGTTATTTGTGACAAGGTCAAATCATTGATTCTGTGTGCCATCTTTGTTTAGTGCCTGCCATGGAGTTTCATATGCAAATTATATACTGGACATGGACCTTTGCCATTCTGTGGTTGATTTTATCAGATATGTTGCCTGTTGTCATATGTGGTTTTTCTCAGCTCTGATTCAGTTTGGTCTGCTACTGACATATATTTATAGCTCTACCAATGTGTACACATGTGTTCACGGACTGAAGAGTGCACAGTGTGTTCACTATATGTCTTTGTCATTTTTATCTGTGTACTTTGTGGACACGAACTGATGGAATGAATGTATGTTGTCGCAGTACACCTTGTTCTTATCTGTATATGTTGCGTACATCAGTGGATGGGCGTATAAATGTATTCACTTTATACATTGTCAATGAGTGTATAGTGTGTTCACTTTATATATTGCCATTCTTATCTGTGTACATTGGGTATATTAGCTGATGAGCTTGTGGTGGGATCACTTCATATTTTGTCAATATCTGTATACATTGTGTACGTTGGATAATATGTTCACTTTGTACTTTGTCATTATCTGTATACATCGTGTACATGAGCTGATGAGTGCATTACATTGTGAATTCTTACCTGTATGCATTCTGAACATGAGCTGAGTAAATCAGATGTTCACAGAACACCTTGTGAATTCTTATCTGTATACATTCTGTACATGAACTGATGAATGTGTGTGTTCACATTACAACTTGTGAATTCTTACCTTATACAGTGTACATGAGCTGAGTGAATTATGTGTTCACTTTATACATTGTCACTCTTTACCTGTATACAGTGTGTACATAAGCGTATAGGGGAATCATAATACCCATCCTATACGTGATGTATGGTACATAAGTGGGTGAGTGTCTAATGTGCACACAATATACCTCGTATACATGTTGTGTGGTACATAAGCTGGTGCATGCATGTGTTTATAGTAGGCCTCGTATATATGATCTGCAGTACATGAGCCCATATGCGTGTGTGTTCACAATGCTCCTATCTATTCTTACCTGTTTACATTCTGCTCACCGTTTAACTGTAGCACATCTGTCTGTGTGTATGTTTTCTTTCTAGTCCATACACAAACATACTCAGAACATTTCTTTTCATGTAGGCTTCTTGTCTGCCCCCCCCCCAGTTGATTGAACTCTTCTTTCACTTGCATGTGCTCTGCTTCCCGAAATGTTGTGCTCCTGGTCCCTACAGTCAGTGCCATTGTATATGAAGTCAGTGCAAGTCTGCTGCTGACACAGTGCCGATGTAGGCATCATTTAGTTGTATATCTGTGCATTCAGACCTCTCACCATCTCCACAAGGAAAGTAAGTTAACCTGGATCTCCAGCTGACTTGCCTTTCCTCATTCTATTTCTAGCCCATCTATTGATGTTATCCTTCCTTATACATTGTCTTCCTCTTGCATGCTCTGCCTTCCACATTTCCCTTCAGTTTGGTTTTCAACAAGGTGTTAATATTTGTTTATGTGCACTTGGTTCTCCTTTATTCTTGTTTTCATGACTTAGGTTGGGTAGGATGTGAGGAATGCATAAAAAGGCTGCCACAAGGTAGATAGTGAAAACAGTGGTTCCATTTGATTGTGGTTTTAATGTTTTCCTTGGTGATTCTAACGTCTCTGAGTCACAAGGGAAAGCATGTTTATATTGGGAAGAGGGAAGTCCTTGCCCATGAAGCCATGACAGTATTGATGTGTTTTATGCCAGACTTTCTTGTTTTACTCCACAACATAAGAAAAATAATAGCACCCAGAAAGAACTGATGATTGTGAGGTACTATACAAATACAGTCACAGGCACCAACTCTGACTTCAGTTACTCACCTCTGACTTCAGTTATTCAACTCTGACTTCAATTATTCAACTCTGACTTCAATTATTCAACTCTGACTTCAATTATTCAACTCTGACTTCAATTATTCAACTCTGACTTCAATTATTCAACTCTGACTTCAGTTATTCAACTCTGACTTCAATTATTCAACTCTGACTTCAGTTACTCTGTGAGGTCCTGTAACTATGGCTAGCATCCATAGGTAAAATAGTCTGTTAGAAAGATTTTTGGATTCTCTTGATTGCTAAATCCAATGAAAGACTGGGTTTTAACACGTAAGTCTGATACATTGGGGAGAGATGGAGCCCCTGACAAGGGTTTACATCCATGTTAGTGTGGAGCCGAAGCACTGTCTCTGGGAGGATGATGTTACAGAGTCCTCCTCCCCCTCTCCAAACTCAGAAACCACCAGGGCATGCAAGACTTCACGTCCGTGGAGAGGCATATTAGCATGTAATGAGGTCATGGTTCGGCACAGCTCATACAGACTGGCTGGGGTTGGGCATGTGACCTCCGCTGGTTTCAAGTATTTCATTGTCAACAGACTCTGACCTAGAGGGATCGGCTTAGCTTAAAATAGGAGTCCTGACCAGGATCTGTCCAATCTGGCATGATCCTCCTTATAAAATCAGCATACTAGTCACTTGATCTTGAAACTCCTCTACTGTCATATGTTAATGATAATTATTTCTGTACTCTGCTACTGTCATTGTGCTACTGACAGCACTCTGCTACTGCCGTTGTGCTACTGACAGCACTCTGCTACTGTCATTGTTAATTATGATTATTTCTGTTTTTTGTGGGTTTTCCCCGTCCCTAATTTATGAACCAATTTGAGCTGTTTATGTTTCTGTGAACATGAAAAATATCGGCAGCTGATTCATTTCAATCTTTTGTGAAAACATAAGTATTTTGTGCTGTACTGGTCGTAGTTTTATTAGGTAGATGAAAGCTGGTGGTCACACATCACACGTCAAGTTTCACCCCCAAAACAATAAGAAAACTACACTATCCACAGCTCTCGGATATTGCAGCTCACGGGTGCCAATTATTGGTCTATACAAATATAGGTCTCGGATCATATGCCGAAATGCGTCTTAACGCAAGTAAAAGAATTCTATACTGTAATTATTTTGCATAAGAAAACAAAGTTGCATTATTTCATTAAAGTCTCGTCACCAGATAAACATCTTGTGGTTTGGGTTGCATAACACCTGTCTCACTGAGACAGTGGTCCAGGCTCATCCACTGTGGGAAGGGCACGATTATTATTTTCCTACCTTTACGACTGGGGTTGACCCAGACAATTTCCAGAATTTCCTGAGTTGTTTGGGAGGGAAGGGAACTGGCCAGCTTATCTCATTGCGCTGTGGCCTATGATATGTGAAGCCCTGGCACTTCGTACCCTATCAGCAGTATCTGCCGTGGGGCTATCGTTGAACACTGATTGAACATCTGTCAGTCTTTGCTGGATAACTGACTTATTGTACAGGTGTAGTCTTGTCTCGTCCATCCTGAGGTGAACATCGTGATTGTCTTTGCTGGATAACTGACTTATTGTGCAGGTTTAGTCTTGTCTCATCCATCCTGAGGTGAACATCGTGATTGTCTTTGCTGGATAACTGACTTATTGTGCAGGTTTAGTCTTGTCTCATCCATCCTGAGGTGAACATTTGTCAGTCTTTGCTGGATAACTGACTTATTGTGCAGGTTTAGTCTTGTCTCATCCATCCTGAGGTGAACATTTGTCAGTCTTTGCTGGATAACTGACTTCTTGTGCAAGTTCAGTCTTGTCTCATCCATCCTGAGGTGAACATCTGTAATTCGTTGTTAGGTAACTGACTTCTTATGCAGGTTATGTTTAGTCTTGCCTCATCCACCCTGAGGTGAACATCTGTCAGTCTTTGTTAGATAACTGACTTCTTGTGCATGTTATGTTTAGCCTTGCCTCAAAAGAGGAACGAAGAAGAGTTGTTTGCCATTGCTTTCTGAATAGCTGACACTCATACTGTTGTGAAAATCAACACAAAGTGATTGGCTCCCGAATTGTCCGACTTAACTTCACTGACAGACACCTTGTATTTATTTCACACCTTTGCCTCCACATTGTCAGAAACCACAAGGGGATATAGAATGATATGTGCCACTGTGTTGTCCAGTTATGTCTGTACGTGTAAGAAATCATCTGCTGCCTGTTAGGGTTATGGCCAGTATGGGAGTATGTTTGCTACATCCAGGTGTGGTAACATTTCTGTTAGCGACGTTCATATAATGTTACTGATTCGTAGAGAGAGTGAGAAACATTTCTTTTACAAGAATTAAGCAAATCATTTATGATTTTAAAAGATCATTTGTGTATAAAGATCTGTTGCATTGTAATAAATGGCCTCTTAAAATTATATTTGTGTTCTGTGATTTTTGGTTATGTGGCAGACACTGATTTCCTTCTCAAGAGTTTGATGGATTGTAAAATCTAATGTTGCATGTCCACCACGGGATGTGTGCGATCAACCTCTACCTCAGGCTGACTTTCTAGTCAATTTTACGTTCATTAACTTGTTATTCTTATAGAAGAATGCTGAACATTTTACGTTCATTAGTTTGCCATTCTTATAGAAGAATGCTGAACATTTTACGTTCATTAGTTTGCCATTCTTATAGAAGAATGCTGAATATTTTACGTTCATTAGTTTGCCATTCTTATAGAAGAATGCTGAATATTTTACGTTCAGTTGTTTGCCATTCTTATAGGAGAATGCTGAAAATTAATTTTTTTTTTTTTTTTAAATCGCGTATCCTTTTTTTACAGGACATCGCTGTCAGCACCAGCATTTTACTGCTGTTTTTGATGTCTTGGCAAGTTTATGTTCAGTTTTTTGCCATTGCTCTCTGAACGACCAGCTCCCATACCAAATCGTTAACACCCAGTGAAACGTGCGCAGCTGTGTTTCGAACGCAGGTAAGCGTCCGTAAGCCCTTAGCCACAGAGACCGGTAAAAGTTAATTGGGCAGCCAAAATGAGCAATCTGAACATTTTTAGTGAAGTAAGTCGAAAAAGACAACTTGTCACAAACATTAGAAAGAAGCAGTCATCGTTTGTTTGGCCATGTTATGAGAAGACAAAAACGAACACCTTGTCACAACCGGAAAGATTTGCAGAAAGAGAGATAGAGAAAAACGGCGTGAGAAAATTATTGACAGTCTTGTGTCATGGCATGAAAGAAAGTCGACACATGAATTGATCCATGACGTCGGAGATGACAATTTGTAGAGAGGTATGATCGCCCACGCCAGACAGCAAGACACTGGATGATGATGATGGTGTTTGGCACTGCTTTCTGAACCAGAAGTTAACACTGAAGTCGAACTGACCGATGTAGGGGTTGATCCGACTACTCCGCCATCAGCGCACCGGAAGTTTAATAGCCATATCGTAAGTCCTCCTTTCTGTACCAGGCCATGGAAGATATCATAGAATTGACGCACGACACGGAACTGGTGGCTCATTAAAAACATGATTGATTGATTGATTGATTTAGGAATCGACATCACAGCATTCGGGGCATTCCCATAAGTGCTCTGTCCCCATCCTCAGCAGCCAGCGAAGAGTTCCAACACTAATAGTACCAGTAGCAATCTGATTATAAGTCCGTCTCGCCTTTCCTCTGAACATTGAGCGTCGGCCAGATCCCCTCGTCACTCCTTGCTGTCTCATTCTTGCCAGACCATGGTAATCCATTTGCTCCTCCGAGGTGTGCACGTGCTCCCACAAGGCCGCAACCACATCTGCCTTGTCATGTATCAATACTCCACCAAGTTCTGCAGAGCCAGCCAATCTGTCCGCCTGTTCATTTCCCAGCACACCGGCATGCCCTGGAGAAAAGATCCAGGCGATGCTTGTCACCCGTGATCTCCGAAGCGAAGCAAGCCACTCCGCACGAAGTCTGCCAGTCCTCACCCTCGTCAGCATGCTTTCTGAGTCAGTTACAATCACGATGTGTGTGTGTCGTATTCTCCATCCAGCGGAGATCCGCAGTGACTGCCTCCACCTCCATTCTTAAGCTGGATGTTGTGGTATCATATGCCAGACTCTCCTGCCCCAAACATCGACCATTAGCTTTGGCTATGAACTCCCAGCCACTTCTCTCACCTCTTGACACCGAACCATCTGTGTAGATAATCACATCACCCGAGTGAGCATTGTCCTGAATTAGTTACTGGATTTCCACTTCCGTGGCCCCTGCTGGCCACTCCCTGCACTCCCGGCTTAATGTGATTATAACTCTGCACAATTCTGACTGCTCCGCTGGCACTCTGAACCACTCCTCTCCACGCCTAATGTTCTCTAAGGGGTACACCTGTCTGATCGTATCCTCCGCCTGAGCCATCCATGATTTCCCTCTTATCAGTCGCTGACCCTTAACTGTGTCCAGAGCCTCATGCAGTGGGTGGTCTGTGTCTGCAGCTACTCTGAGGTATGCCTTCGCCTGCATCACCTTGTGCCTACCAGCAACAGTCGGCAGACCAAGGATGTAACGCATACACACTACTGGGGGTGTCTCTAGTGCATCCCAGAATGACCCGCATAGCTTCGTTCTGTATGCGCTCTAACTTCACCAGCTGACTCTCTGAGACAGTGAGCAGACCTAATCCATAATCAATCAATCAATTTTAATCATTAAAAACATCGTAAAGTTAACTTGAGGAATTCACTGTTGAACGTGGAACGAAATAAAACATCGTAGCTCAGCAAAGTCCAATAACGCTTTATTATGGCGTTGATAGAAATTAACCTACACTTTTGTAGTGGACCATTAGATTTCCCGTGATTACCGGGAGGTTATCTAATTTAACGTGCACTGACCTTAAGCATTGTCCTCTGTCCTGAGTTTGCCTTATCGTAGCTCGTTAATATTTCCATTTCCCCTCTGTTCATTCAGGTCGTCCTTGATATCATCTTCTTCCGATTTCTGTCTGTCTAGAGTTTTCCCGTCGTTCTCGACTCCATGACGTTCTCCACATATACTTCTCTTGGCGTCCACTGCTAGCCTTCCAACGCTTCAATAGCCACACTAAGTTGTCCTCCGAATGTAACACACGCCCGTTCACCTTGCTGGTCGCACAACGTATGGTTTCTTGTTGTCATGCTGGCGTGGGGTGATGTATCTTCGCATCTCATGGTTTTCGTGCACCGTTTTCTTCGGGATTTCCTTCTGTCTTCTATATGGTGTGAACTGGGCACTTGCTATATGGCACCGACTGATAGATTGTAGTATGTGTTTAATGTGTGGATTTAACTGTCTTTATTGGGACGCAGAGGTGTTTCTAAGGCACCAGGGCCGGGTTATATACTGGCCAAGACCTATTGACGCGTCCTCGTCGAGCGCCCTGGGCAACAGGTCCCTTCGGAGTCCTGGCTAGTCAGTAGGATCGCCGATTCCTCCGAAGCCGGAGAGTGACTGCCTGTACGGCGATAAACCACCAGTCTGCACACCAATAAACCAGACATTGGACAATGGATACTCACGCAAACCTCAGGTCCTGTATGACATCACACTGATGCTGGACAATAGGATGCCTTCATCCGACATACAGGATTTCGCGTTGGAGCTCAAGGCAACGAGCACAAGCAAGCAAGCACTGTCTTAATTTTACAAGGGCTTTAAAGAACAAGAGGACTGGTTTCATTGCACTGGGTTTTATCCTATCTAACTTGGCCTATCTCTGTAGAGCAGCTAACTTCTTGATGAAAGTACCACACAGAGCATGAACTCCGTAGTTCCAGCGGTTTCTAAAAAACCTCAATTCAAGAACCACATGACGCAGTCCAAAATCAAATCCCATGACCTGAACACAAGGCAAGACAGCTTGACTACTTCGCGGCGGGGACTGCTAAATAGACTAAACTAAAGCTAACAAAACTATATGTACTTAATTGTACTCTTGCCGTGCCAAGCAACTCATTTTCGTCATCCTATGCAGAGAACTTTGCTTCCTTAAGTCTTTAGAAATTTCTGTTATAAGCCAGATGGCCTGTCTCTGTTGATGTTATGTGTTAATTTTATGACATCTTTAAACCATCTACTCTGTGGTCTTCTTCTCTGCTTCCCTGGTACCCCTCCCTCCATAATGATTTTTTTCAGACATTCATGTCTATTACATGATCAAAATATTTCATTCTACAGAATTTGTAAGAAGACAGGTTATGGTCGTCTCTAAGTAGAAAGAAATAACCGTGTGCCGTGATGTTGATCCATCGACTAAACTAAACTAAGAAAGAAATACACTGCTGGTTTTCGGAGGAACAGCCTGTGCTGAACATAAGGCCCAATATACGGAAGTGAGGCTAAGGAGCCATGTGCAGGACGTGATGATTCCTTGGGTGAGCCCATTATGTGTCGGCTCTGCAATTATAGAAGCCTCCATGGATGGCGGGGAATGCCCATGGTCTGCCCCTGCCCTCTTGAGGGCTGACCGGGATGTCTTCGGCTGTTCTAAATGGGCCAGCTGGGATGGGGGATAACACCACAACAGTGAGAGTCAAACGTCCTACGAAACCCTTGGGAAGGTTAACCCGGTCAACAAATGCCCACAGAAGTTCAATGTGTCGGCCTAACGGTGCAAGAACGCAGCTCTGCTGTAAACAGGCACAACGCAATCACATCCGAAAAAACTCCGGATGAACGCAGCAGAAGAAGAAGAATCGATATGGCAAAAATAGCCTTTTGCCGAATGGAAAACATACTGACTAATAAAAAGATGTTAATTGCAACGAGAAAAAGAATGTTGACATATTACATAGAAACTTGTACTTTTGTATGGATGTGAAATGTGGACGATGAGTAGACAAACTGAAAAACATCTAACAGGCAGTGGAAATGTGGTTTCTGAGGAAAAAGCAAAGAATACCACGACAGGCAGAAAAACCAATGAGCAAGTCTTCCAAAATGCAAATAAAAACCGCAAACTGATTAGAGAAATTGTGCTTTCTTCTTAGAGATGACCATAGACAGTCAAATATTTTGGGCATATTATGAGAAGAAATAAACTAGAGAACTTGGTGACAACTGGCAAGATTGAGGGGGAGGGGGGGGGGGGAAGAATAAAGGGAAGACAGAGAAGTAAAATATCTGGATGGTATGGTCAGACAGGAACACAGAGCTGATCTACGACTGGTGATCATGTAAGATGGCAAAACATTACTGTCAATGCTCACCAGCATGGCACATGATGATGATGATGAATTTGTCTTAATAACCAATCTTCAGAACTGAGTGTTAAGAGCATGCATATTTCCTGTCACAGCATCTTCAGTATTGAGTGTTAATAGTATGCATATTTCCTGTGGCAACATACATTTATCAGTGGTTACTGTTTGGTGTGACATTTGTTTCTCAGTCATGGGGGCCCGTTTATCCGAACCTGCAAGGATTTGTCATGCCATTTGTCATCTGCAACACAATGCTGGATGACACCATAGAAGGAAGACAGGTGTTGGACTAAATGTACAAGATCTGCAACACAATGCTGGATGGCACCATAGAAGGAAGACAGTTGACTAAATGTACAAGATCTGCAACACAATGCTGGATGGCACCATAGAAGGAAGACAGGTGTTGGACTAAATGTACAAGATCTGCAACACAATGCTGGATGGCACCATAGAAGGAGGACAGTTGACTAAATGTACAAGATCTGCAACACAATGCTGGATGGCACCATAGAAGGAAGACAGGTGTTGGACTAAATGTACAAGATCTGCAACACAATGCTGGATGGCACCATAGAAGGAAGACAGTTGACTAAATGTACAAGATCTGCAACACAATGCTGGATGGCACCATAGAAGGAAGACAGGTGTTGGACTAAATGTACAAGATCTGCAACACAATGCTGGATGGCACCATAGAAGGAAGACAGTTGACTAAATGTACAAGATCTGCAACACAATGCTGGATGGCACCATAGAAGGAAGACAGGTGTTGGGCTAAATGTACAAGATCTGCAACACAAAGCTGGATGGCACCATAGAAGGAAGACAGGTGTTGGGCTAAATGAACAAGATCTGCAACACAATGCTGGATGGCACCATAGAAGGAAGACAGTTGACTAAATGTACAAGATCTGCAACACAAAGCTGGATGGCACCATAGAAGGAAGACAGGTGTTGGACTAAATGTACAAGATCTGCAACACAATGCTGGATGACACCATAGAAGGAAGACAGGTGTTGGACTAAATGTACAAGATCTGCAACACAATGCTAGATGACACCATAGAAGGAAGACAGTTGACTAAATGTACAAGATCTGCAACACAATGCTGGATGACACCATAGAAGGAAGACAGTTGACTAAATGTACAAGATCTGCAACACAATGCTGGATGACACCAAAGAAGGAAGACAGGTGTTGGACTAAATGTACAAGATCTGCAACACAATGCTAGATGACACCATAGAAGGAAGACAGTTGACTAAATGTACAAGATCTGCAACACAATGCTGGATGACACCATAGAAGGAAGACAGTTGACTAAATGTAAAAGATCTGCAACACAATGCTGGATGGCACCATAGAAGGAAGACAGGTGTTGGACTAAATGTACAAGATCTGCAACACAAAGCTGGATGGCACCATGGAACCCCTAAGGAACATACTATCACAGTATCCTAGGAAAAAGGAGAAACATTTGTTTAAAGCTTGGTCTATTTCACCAATCAGTGCTGTGGCTACAGGGTTATGATCGTGACTCGCAATCCCGCACACCGTGTTGGAAACACAACTGCAGGTGATTTGAAAGCAGGCTGCCTGCACTTGTATTTCATACAATGGTATGAGCATTGGTCCCTCAGAAAGCAAAAACTTACCGAACGTAAACCTGCCTACTAAATCACAATAAAATGCTGGGGTTGACTGCAGCATCCAATGATCACAATGGATGTGGTCTTTGTTACTTAGCACCAACATAAAGGACACGGCCATTGTTCACATTCTTGGCTGATCATCATGGGATTGTCAGTAAACATGAGAAATATGAACTGGAGAACTTGTAATTTTTCATCCCTTTTCTGAATTAGCATAGTGGATTCTGAAAGTCTGAGGTCAAGTCACTAAGGTCAAATGGGAATCCTCTAGGGAGGAAAACCATGGTAAGGTTAAAAACAAACTGGTCAGCATGTCATAAATTTGTGACTGACTACTATACTGTTCAAAAAACAAACGCACCATTACTGCAGTTTCAATTGCAAACTTGTACCAACATTTTATTGACGATGCTAATTCGCTCACTGCAATTGGTTCTGGCAATGCCGGTCCATAACAACAGTACCTCTGTAGGGTCTTCTAGCTCAAGACCAGCGTCGTGCTGTCGGTTCCTGACCGTTTGATCTGAAATTCGACGAGCTCCTAGCATTGACTGGACTGTGGAGGACGCAGATGCGAATTGATTCCTAAGGTGACGCAGCCGTATGAAGTGGTCTTCAGCAGCAGTTGTGATTCTGGGTCTTCCACTGCGCTGCCGATCTGCCACTGAGTCAGTTTCTTGAAATCGCCCCCAAAGGCGACTAATGGTGTTTCTAACCACATTAAATTCTCTGGCTACTACACTTTGTGATTGTCCAGCCTGTAAACGTCCAATGATGATGAGTTGTTCTGTAGTGAGCTGAGCCATACTTAGGCATTGAATTTTCAACTGAATTTATTCGAAGAGCGTCAATCTTTTATAGGCATTCAGTATTATGGTCAAAGAGTTTTGTCTTCAGCAAGCTTCAAGGGATTATCATGAACCCATCACAAGTTATTGTCAAAAATGTTTTGACCTTGACATCTTTCATGACCTCATGAGGTGAGTACAATTCGGGTAACCACGAGAAGTTAATGACCAGATAGACACAGTCGATAGGTTGACTGATGTTCAATCAGTGAATATCTTTTATAAAAGTAGCACCAAACTTGTTGCTTTTCTTTTGTTAACAGTATATGTCCATAACTATCTTATTTGATTTCAAAAGCTCTGATCACTGTAATTATTAGGGGATAATGTCGTTAGCGTTGTCTGACCAGGGTTCGATGCCAGCTATGACAGGGGAAAGACTGGTCACCTAACCCTCTGTATATTTGTGCCTACAAGATATGATGGTCCTAACACTTTACAGACCCACAGCATGTTCCTGCTTCAGCACTCAGCAAGAACGGGTTTCATTATACTGTTTGTAAAATCTCACTACACTTTGTATGTAGAACAAATTTGAAAAATGAAGTACATGATGTCATCAAAAAATGTGCTGCACGGTCTATCGTGAAGCAATATGCAGCGAATGGCTGTCGTCCGCTGGAGTAATTTGTTGCACTCTAAAAGGAATGGTGTTAATGTTATTTTTCCATGTGGATTAGCTTTCCCTTTTACCAGTATCCCTCGCCATCAGGTGAACCCACTCCGACTTCTAAAGTACTGGCAATTATGTCCCCAAGTCAAGGACGAGAAGTCAACACTGAAGTCTAACTGATCGGTGTAGGGACCGAACCCACTACCTCGGCATTAGCACACCACAAGTTTAAGAATGTGTTTTCTTATCCATTCGGCCATGCTGACCTACTAAATTTGACCATGAGACTCCCGTAGTTGAATAATTCCAGACGAAATATCCCACAAGTTATGGAAAAGAATAACTACCAGATTGGTGACTTATGTACATATATTTTATTAATGAATGTTTACTTCAGTGCAACATGCTGGTTGCCTTCTTGATTGATAAAAACACAGACAAGACAGATGGTGATAAATTGGTGAAACTGACAAGCAATAAAGTCATTATGAGCACAAGACTCACAACAAACTTTCTCCTGTTGTGTTCCCAGGTTAATATAATGCATGTGTGAACTCTCACTAGTTGCTTCTGGGGGTCAACTGTTTTTTTGTTTCTTTATTACACCTGATATTGTTAAGAATGCATTCACCAAACAAAAAATTCCATGGTCATCAAAGAAAGAAATAACAAAACACACCAGTCATGTTAATAAGACCCTCCATACATAACTGCCTCGAACAGTTCTGCGTGTTCAATAATATATTCATACACCATACAGAAAAGAGCACATTACTTCAGATGATGGACAAGAATGGAGAGAGAACAAAAATAATTTACAAATAAAGAGCCTGAAAAAGGAAGTGACTAAAAGATAAACAAAAGAAGTTCAAATACAAAGTGTTGAGAAAAACATAATCTTAACTGAACAGTTACAAAAACTATAAGAGAACAACAATACGCATCTCAGTGATATCAGCTGCAGGAAGAACATCATTCATTTGTCGGAATGTTTTCACAACAATTACTCCTATCTCCATGCTACTTGATCACATGATTGTGTGGAGGTACATCAGATGAAAATAATAACAGAAGAAACTGCTGGCATCCTGTTATAGCACTATTGACTACATCAAAACATGAACAGTGCGAGAGCAACCCATGAAGACAATATAGTTCCATTCAATTGTTAGTTGGCAGATTTTCCTCACTGCAAATGGAAACATCCAGTCCTCAAGTGTTCAGATCCCCTCCTCAGTGTCTCCCTCAGCATGTAGCGGCTGATGACACCAGTTCTGTGTTGGTTGACTATTCTTTTTTTGGCTCCCTACATACATGGTTGATGACACCAGTTCTGTGTTGGCTGACTATTCTTTTTTGGCTCCCTACATACACGGCTGATGACACCAGTTCTGTGTTGGCTGACTATTCTTTGGCTCCCTACATACATGGTTGATGACACCAGTTCTGTGTTGGCTGACTATTCTTTTTTGGCTCCCTACATACATGGTTGATGACACAGTTCTGTGTTGGCTGACTATTCTTTGGCTCCCTACATACATGGTTGATGACACCAGTTCTGTGTTGGCTGACTATTCTTTTTTGGCTCCCTACATACACGGCTGATGACACAGTTCTGTGTTGGCTGACTATTCTTTGGCTCCCTACATACATGGTTGATGACACCAGTTCTGTGTTGGCTGACTATTCTTTGGCTCCCTACATACATGGTTGATGACAACAGTTCTGTCTTGGTTGACTACTATTCTTTAGCTCCTAACAAAGCGCTGCTCTTCTCTGGCTTCACCCCTTTTGAATTCTTGTTCTCGCAGTCTGGTCAAAGTTTCAGTCATCACATGATTTATTTAATCGCCCAGACTCTCTGAGGGCATTTAGTAGATCAGCCTGATCATTGCATGCCCGGTTCCATTAAATAAACTAAGCGGATTCTGTAACAATCCATTCCACTCTAACACAACAACTGTCATCCACAATGCAGATTCAATGATGCACTAATGGGCTTAAACTGAAATAATTTAAAAATTCAGAAAATTGTGAGCGTATTTATACATCAAGACTATCCTCTGTGGATTCAAATTATGAACAAATAAAAGTTAATATATCACTACACAATGTTGAGATTATGTGACAGTAATGCAACAGCACTGGCATATAAGTTTATTTCTATATAAAAAAGGAGCAACTCAATTATCTGTTACGAAAATACAACATAAAACAAGCACCAAAAACCTAATTTGCTGTAACCATGATTATGAAATATGCATATTTAAGTCAGATAGCTGCAAACAAAGTGTTGCAGACAGACACCAAATAACGTATGTTGCTATAATCACATACTTGCAATTTTACTTGAGTTAGCCAATAAAATAAAGTGACAGATAATTCTAATAAGTTCTACAAATGCATGGGCACATTAAAACAAAACCAACAAAAATATGCGCATCTAGCTCATTTACAATCTGTAAAACAAAAACAATAACTGCTGTAACAGACAGGAAAATACACAGCACAAAACGTGTTGTTAGTTACTTTATCATAAACATCTTTCTAAATGATGAACTAAATCAGTGGGAAACTTATGTCGTCACACAAAACTCCATACCCTTCCTGCATGTTACGGAAAAGCACAACAAACATTGTATATGTGCTGTACACAAGCACACTTCCATGTGTGAAATAACAGTTTCAGTTTGAGTGTGTCCCACATACATAAACTCTCAAGTTAAACAACTGGTTTGAAACAATTATAAGAACATAAACAATACAAAAATCTGGAGTTGGATACGACTGTGGACAATGTCTTAGAGAGAACTGGATAAGGCAGCACTCATTTCCCCCTCCCCAACACATGAATACCTTCCTTTAGCAAAACCTGTCCTAGTTACTTAAGTCTGTGTAATACCAGAAACTGGCGGGAGATGTGATACTCAGAGAAGTAAATAAACAGAGATGAGGCAATAGAATTGTTTAAGTAGCAATATCATGCTGTGTGGACAGCGTATCTCTCTCATAATGCCACACACGCTATCAAGTGTCAAATGACCCCTTTACATCGTGGAGTGCTGTGTGGACAGCATATCTCTCCCATAATGCCACACACGCTATCAAGTGTCAAATGACCCCTTTACATCGTGGAGTACTGTGTGGACAGCATATCTCTCTCATAATGCCACATACGCCATCAAGTGTCAAATGACCCCTTTACATCGTGGAGTGCTGTGTGGACAGCATATCTCTCTCATAATGCCACACACGCTATCAAGTGTCACATGACCCCTCTACATGGTGGAGTGCTGTGTGGACAGCGTATCTCTCTCATAATGCCACACACACCATCAAGTATCAATGACCCCTCTACATGGTGGAGTGCTGTGTGGACAGCATATCTCTCTCATAATGCCACATACGCCATCAAGTGTCAAATGACCCCTTTACATCGTGGAGTGCTGTGTGGACAGCATATCTCTCTCATAATGCCACACACGCTATCAAGTGTCAATGACCCCTCTACATGGTGGAGTGCTGTGTGGACAGCATATCTCTCTCATAATGCCACATACGCCATCAAGTGTCAAATGACCCCTTTACATCGTGGAGTGCTGTGTGGACAGCATATCTCTCTCATAATGCCACACACGCTATCAAGTGTCAATGACCCCTTTACATCGTGGAGTGCTGTGTGGACAGCATATCTCTCTCATAATGCCACACACACCATCAAGTGTCAATGACCCCTCTACATGGTGGAGTGCTGTGTGGACAGCATATCTCTCTCATAATGCCACATACGCCATCAAGTGTCAAATGACCCCTTTACATCGTGGAGTGCTGTGTGGACAGCATATCTCTCTCATAATGCCACACACGCTATCAAGTGTCAATGACCCCTCTACATGGTGGAGTGCTGTGTGGACAGCATATCTCTCTCATAATGCCACATACGCCATCAAGTGTCAAATGACCCCTTTACATCGTGGAGTGCTGTGTGGACAGCATATCTCTCTCATAATGCCACACACGCTATCAAGTGTCACATGACCCCTCTACATGGTGGAGTGCTGTGTGGACAGCGTATCTCTCTCATAATGCCACACACACCATCAAGTGTCAATGACCCCTCTACATGGTGGAGTACTGTGTGGACAGCGTATCTCTCTCATAATGCCACACACGCCATCAAGTGTCAATGACCCCTCTACATGGTGGAGTGCTGTGTGGACAGCATATCTCTCTCATAATGCCACACACACCATCAAGTGTCAAATGACCCCTTTACATCGTGGAGTGCTGTGTGGACAGCATATCTCTCTCATAATGCCACATACGCCATCAAGTGTCAAATGACCCCTTTACATCGTGGAGTGCTGTGTGGACAGCATATCTCTCTCATAATGCCACACACGCCATCAAGTGTCAATGACCCCTCTACATGGTGGAGGGCTGTGTGGACAGCATATCTCTCTCATAATGCCACACACGCTATCAAGTGTGTCACATGACCCCTCTACATCGTGGAGTGCTGTGAGCAAAGATTCTACTTCATAAGCTACTTGCATTAAAATTGTGACAGAGCCTACATTTTACTACCTGATAAACATTCTTTATAATTCTAATTGTCCCCTGAGCCAAAAATGTGTGTGCTAGAGGCTAAAAACAATTCATTCCAGCACAGCTCAGAGGGAACACTACATGTGTTCATTCAAAATACGACAATACAACATATGGTTTCCTTTAGTAGGAAAAAGACTTGAAACAAAAATTAGGACAGGATTTACTGGCGAAAACAAATGAAAAAATTCCAGTCACCACCTCATTCACAACACGCCACACACAAACATGGTAGAGTTTGGGGAGGCAACAAGCATTCACTAACAGCAGCCACCTCTGTTTTGACTAACTGGTGTGCTGGAGTTTATCTTCATGCTGGATTTATTCTCTGAGGTTGCTGTCACAGGGCCCATTCTGTTCTTGATCTCAGCAGCCATTGTCATAAAGGCTTGCTCGACGTTGGTAGCATTCTTAGCACTTGTTTCCAAGAATGGTATACCAAGTTGGTCTGCATACTCCTAGCGTGGGAAGAGTGGAGAAAATACAATTAATGTTACTCAAAGGAAACGATTTCCATATGCTTTTATATGATCAGACACAGAGGTGTTGTGACAATTGATGTGTCATAGTGACCACATTGAGAAGTGCTGTGACAATTGGTTTCACAGTATCTGATAGAAGAATATTGTGAGGATACAAAGGCTGTGTGACAAATAGTGTGTCATAGTGATCAGACAGAGGCTGACTGACAAATGGTGCATCATAGTAATCAGACAGAGGCTGTGTGACAAATGGTGCGTCATACCAAATAGATAGAGGCTGTATGACAAATGGTGTGTTATAGTAATCAGATAGAGGCTGTGTGACAAATGATGCGTCATAGTAATCAGATAGAGGCTGTGTGACAAATGGTGTGTCATAGCAATCATATAGAGGCTGTGTGACAAATGGTGTGACATAGTGATCAGACAGAGGCTGTGTGACAAATGGTGTGTCATAGCAATCATATAGAGGCTGTGTGACAAATGGTGTGACATAGTGATCAGACAGAGGCTGTGTGACAAATGGTGTGTCATAGCAATCAGATAGAGGCTGTGTGACAAATGGTGGGTCATAGCAAATATATAGAGGCTGTGTGACAAATGGTGCATCATAGCAATCAGATAGAGGCTGTGTGACAAATGGTGCATCATAGCAATCAGATAGAGGCTGTGTGACAAATGGTGTGTCATAGTAATCAGACAGAGGCTGTGTGACAAATGGTGTGACATAGTAATCAGACAGAGGCTGTGTGACAAATGGTGTGACATAGTAATCAGACAGAGGCTGTGTGACAAATGGTGTGTCATAGCAATCAGATAGAGGCTGTGTGACAAATGGTGTGTCATAGTAATCAGATAGAGGCTGTGTGACAAATGGTGCGTCATAGTAATCAGACAGAGGCTGTGTGACCAATGGTGTGTCATAGTAATCAGACAGAGGCTGTGTGACAAATGGTGTGTCATAGTAATCAGACAGAGGCTGTGTGACAAATGGTGTGACATAGTAATCAGATTGAGGCTGTGTGACAAATGGTGTGTCATAGTGATCAGACAGAGGCTGTGTGACAAATGGTGCATCATAGTAATCAGACAGAGGCTGTGTGACAAATGGTGCATCATAGCAAATAGAGGCTGTGTGACAAATGGTGCGTCATAGCAATCAGATAGAGGCTGTGTGACAAATGGTGCATCATAGCAATCAGATAGAGGCTGTGTGAAAAATGGTGTGTCATAGTAATCAGACAGAGGCTGTGTGACAAATGGTGTGACATAGTAATCAGACAGAGGCTGTGTGACAAATGATGTGACATAGTAATCAGACAGAGGCTGTGTGACAAATGGTGCGTCACAGTAATCAGACAGAGGCTGTGTGACAAATGGTGTGTCATAGCAATCAGATAGAGGCTGTGTGACAAATGGTGCGTCATAGTAATCAGATAGAGGCTGTGTGACAAATGGTGCGTCATAGTAATCAGACAGAGGCTGTGTGACCAATGGTGTGTCATAGTAATCAGACAGAGGCTGTGTGACAAATGGTGTGTCATAGTAATCAGACAGAGGCTGTGTGACAAATGGTGTGACATAGTAATCAGATTGAGGCTGTGTGACAAATGGTGTGTCATAGTGATCAGACAGAGGCTGTGTGACAAATGGTGCATCATAGTAATCAGACAGAGGCTGTGTGACAAATGGTGCATCATAGCAAATAGAGGCTGTGTGACAAATGGTGCGTCATAGCAATCAGATAGAGGCTATGTGACAAATGGTGCGTCATAGTAATCAGATAGAGGCTGTGTGACAAATGGTGCATCATAGTAATCAGATAGAGGCTGTGACAAATGGTGCATCATAGCAATCAGATAGAGGCTGTGTGACAAATGGTGCATCACAGTAATCAGATAGAGGCTGTGTGACAAATGGTGCGTCATAGCAATAAGATAGAGGCTGTGTGACAAATGGTGTGTCGTAGTAATCAGATAGAGGCTGTGTGACAAATGGTGCGTCATAGCAATCAGATAGAGGCTGTGTGACAAATGGTGTGTCATAGTAATCAGATAGAGGCTGTATGACAAATGGTGCGTCATAGCAATCAGATAGAGGCTGTATGACAAATGGTGCGTCATAGTAATCAGATACAGGCTGTGTGACAAATGGTGCGTCATAGTAATCAGACAGAGGCTGTGTGACAAATGGCGTGTGATAGTGATCAGACAGGTGTTACAACTGGTGTATCAGTCTGAAATGGCTAACAGCCTGGAACCAACCTTGGCTGTAGTGAAGTCAACCACTTTCTTTGTGGTCAGGTCACTCTTGTTTCCCACCAGCAACTTGTTGACATTCTCACTGGCATATCTGTCAATCTCTTGAAGCCACTGTTTCACATTATTGAAAGACTCCTGTCCACAGAGAAGACATAGAAATGTGTATCCACACATTATTTCAGTCTAAAAGTGGTATTTATTTAAACTTTCCTTACAATCTTAAATTCATTGTTTTGGCTTCCTGGATGGTAACCATCTGTAAAATAGCAGTAACTTTACTACTACTTCTGTTGGTGGTTAGAAGCTGATACTGCCGATAATGTATGTCCAATCCTCTGTCATCTCATATTTTAATAAAGTTATTTATAAATATTTTTATTTATTGCCTAACAATTTAAACTGTCCACATATATCCATATTTTTTTTGGGCGCTCGCTTGCTTTGAACTCAAGCGTAATCCATACACACGATTTTATAGTAGTGTTGACTGAATTTTTCGTGTGGGTTAGCTTTCCCTATTAGCAGTATCCCTCGCCATCAGATGAACCCACTCCGACTTCAAAGGTACTTGTAATTAACGTCCCCAAGTCAAGGACGACAGGTCATCATTTTAGTCCAGCTGTCCGGTGTAGGGGACGAACCGCTAACCTCGGCATCAGCACACCTGATGTTTAAGAATATCCGTGTTTCTTTGCTTCTGTTGCCCAGTATTTTCCCACATAAATTCTCTATTCTATATAAATTTTTTTTTTTCCTTAATTAAAAAAAAGTTGCATATCCTTCACAGCATTCTTTTGGCTATTTGTGATTCCTGGACACGTTTACGTTCAGTAGTTTGCCATTTCTTTCTCAACGCCCGGCACTCATACCATTGTATGGAAACCAATGCAAGGTGGCCTGCATCCAAATCACCCACAGGTGTGTTTCGAATTGCATTCATAACCCCTTTGCCATAGTGCAGGTTTTGATGCATGCTCAAGTAACACATTCAGCTGCAGCGAGCACCCCAGGTTGTTGAATACAAACGTTACAGAAAAGTGCTATTGAATTGCACACACCAAATAACAATTAAAAATGTATTTTTCAAAAAGTAATATACCATTCGCCGGTCTCCATGGCCAAAGACTTGCGAGCGCAATTTGTCAGCTGCTTACCACATGTTCGAAACACAGCGACTGCTGATTAGGCAGCAGACCGGTCGCATTGGAGTAACATGTTGGTAAGGGAGCCGGTTGTTGCAATGGCAAACTACTGAACGTAAAACTTGCCAAGACATCAACAACAGCAGTAAAATGCTGGTGTTGACAGTCATGTCCTGTAAATAGGATATACAGCACCTATTATTTTAGGTATGGGATATTTCATTTGTTTGCTCATGGCTTTTGAGAAATTTTGATTTTTTTTTTTTATAAAGCCTTTATGCATTCTCAATAGGAATGTGCTGAATTATACTATTCTATTTTCTATTCCACACTGTGTATAAGATTATAGTTTTTACTGTTGTTTATTTGTATTTCACACTTTGCTGAAGTTCATGAGTAATATTTCATCCATTCACTTGAATTAAATTGTATCTGCAATGTTATCTCTTAAACAGATTCCACTCATTTTTAGTTGGCTCATTGGTATATAAAGTCTAGTTTCCATTGTTTCTCTAAACCAACAGGTCTTACTAGATATGCTGCATTCAGGGCAGTCTTGAAGTACATAATCTGCTGTCTGGGGTGCTAATCCACATGAGCACATGGGTAATTTGCCTACATTAAATAATGTATACATGTGGCTGTGTACTCGATTGTGTCCTGTTTTGAGGTACAGAATAATGGTCTGTTGATAATATGGTAATTGTCTTGTGGTGTTGGTGGTGGGTTTCTGATTAATTTAATGTTTCTCTTATTTTGGTGGTATGTGACTAGTACATGTGGTTGCTCTTCTAGTGCAGCTTCCTTAGATAGTTGATCAGTTCTCTTGTTTCCAGTGAGACATTATCCACTGTATGGTGGTTGCCTAGTTCATTCAGCAGTTTGTGAACTATTGGCAATTTTCCATACTGAAGTATTGATTTTGCATCTATAAGTAATACCAGAGGCCATGAACCATGATTAGTCTACAGTAATTTCTCTGTTGCTATCTTGACTGCAAGTATTTCTGCATCATATCAGGAGCAATGATAGACCTTTTACACATGTATCTGCTGTGATACTTCAACTCACAGCTGTATCTCTTCAACACAGCCTATCCCAACACATAATACAAGCTGTACCTCTTTAACACATCATATCCTCACACACAATACAAGCTGTACCTCTTTAACACATCATATCCTCACACACAATACAAGCTGTACCTCTTTAACACAGCATATCCTCACACACAATACAAGCTGTACCTCTTTAACACAGCATATCCTCACACACAATACAAGCTGTATCTCTTCAACACAGCCTATCCCAACACATAATACAAGCTGTACCTCTTTAACACATCATATCCTCACACACAATACAAGCTGTACCTCTTTAACACATCATATCCTCACACACAATACAAGCTGTACCTCTTTAACACAGCATATCCTCACACACAATACAAGCTGTACCTCTTTAACACAGCATATCCTCACACACAATACAAGCTGTACCTCTTTAACACAGCATATCCTCACACACAATACAAGCTGTACCTCTTTAACACAGCATATCCTCACACACAATACAAGCTGTACCTCTTTAACACAGCATATCCTCACACACAATACAAGCTGTACCTCTTTAACACAGCCTATCCTCACACACAATACAAGCTGTACCTCTTTAACACATCATATCCTCACACACAATACAAGCTGTACCTCTTTAACACATCATATCCTCACACACAATAAAAGCTGTACCTCTTTAACACATCATATCCTCACACACAATACAAGCTGTACCTCTTCAACACAGCATATCCTCACACACAATACAAGCTGTACCTCTTCAACACAGCATATCACACACAATACAAGCTGTACCTCTTTAACACAGCATATCCTCACACACAATACAAGCTGTACCTCTTTAACACATCATATCCTCACACACAATACAAGCTGTACCTCTTTAACACATCATATCCTCACACACAATACAAGCTGTACCTCTAACACATCATATCCTCACACACAATACAAGCTGTATCTCTTCAACACAGCATATCCTCACACACAATACAAGCTATATCTCTTCAACACAGCATATCCTCACACACAATACAAGCTGTATCTCTTCAACACATCATATCCTCACACACAATACAAGCTGTACCTCTTTAACACAGCATATCCTCACACACAACACAAGCTGTACCTCTTTAACACAGCATATCCTCACACACAATACAAGCTGTACCTCTTTAACACAGCATATCCTCACACACAATACAAGCTGTACCTCTTTAACACAGCATATCCTCACACACAATACAAGCTGTACCTCTTTAACACAGCATATCCTCACACACAATACAAGCTGTACCTCTTTAACACAGCATATCCTCACACACAATACAAGCTGTACCTCTTTAACACAGCATATCCTCACACACAATACAAGCTGTATCTCTTCAACACAGTATATCCTCACACACAATACAAGCTATATCTCTTCAACACAGCATATCCTCACACACAATACAAGCTGTATCTCTTCAACACATCATATCCTCACACACAATACAAGCTGTACCTCTTCAACACAGCATATCCTCACACACAATACAAGCTGTTTCTCTTCAACACAGCATATCCTCACACACAATACAAGCTGTTTCTCTTCAACACAGCATATCCTCACACACAATACAAGCTGTATCTCTTCAACACATCATATCCTCACACACAATACAAGCTGTACCTCTTCAACACAGCATATCCTCACACACAATACAAGCTGTACCTCTTTAACACATCATATCCTCACACACAATACAAGCTGTACCTCTTTAACACATCATATCCTCACACACAATACAAGCTGTACCTCTTTAACACATCATATCCTCACACACAATACAAGCTGTACCTCTTCAACACAGCATATCCTCACACACAATACAAGCTGTACCTCTTCAACACAGCATATCCCAACACACAACTCACAGCTGTACCTCTTCAACACAGGCTATCCCCACACACACACACACACAAAAACCATTTTCCTGACCACTGCCACGGTCAACATTTCCGTAACTATAACCCTAAATATGTTGTAGAGACACTTACCTGATCTGTGACATCATAGACAACAATAATGCCGTGCGCACCTCTGTAATAACTGGAAGTTATAGTTCTGAACCTCTCCTGGCCTGCAGTATCCCACTGTTAAAGAAACACTTGATTCAGTTCAACTAGATATTCCAGTCATCAATCACTGCCACAGTACTATTTTTTAACGCAAACTCTAAATGAATATGATTGCTTAACTTGTAAGATATTTTTTAAAATCAGCATACTTCCCAATTTAAAAAACAAACTTGAAACAACACAAATATGAAATTACAGACTAACAGTTCTTTTTTTACTTAAAGATATGTTTGCATCAAATGGGTAACACCAATTTTTTTTAATGTGAAGGTAAAGCCTACTGCATCTGTTAAATACAATTATAACTGCCTTGCCAATTCATTAAGAAGTGAGTTTTGGTTTGTTTTGGTGTAACTTCACTAGTGGTTCTGTTGAAGTTTCTTTTGTTGTCAGATGTGTGATTCTGTCATAGTTTAACCAATTATTCAACATTCTCTAAAACAAAAACTGTCTCTACACACGTTTTCAATGTGCAATGAGTGTAACAATATCTGCAATTACAGATTACAATAAGATGAACTATAGTGAAAGGCAGACCTCTTAACATGACATTCCAAGTGACAATACACGCACAGCATTAAGAGGTCTGAAACCAGTTACTGTTATAATAACAAAAGTAACAGCGTTGACAAGAAAACTACATGGCAAGGAGTACTTGGCAATCAGCAAAGACTACAAGGAATCAAGGAGTGGATGGCAATCAGGAAAATCTACATGACAAGGAGTAGATGGCAATAAGGAAAATCTACATGACAAGAAGTAGATTGCAATCAGGAAAATCTACATGACAAGGAGTAGATGGCAATCAGGAAAATCTACATGACAAGGAGTAGATGGCAATCAGGAAAATCTACATGACAAGGAGTAGATGGCAATCAGGAAAATCTACATTACAAGGAGTAGATGACAATCAGGAAAATCTACATGACAAGGAGTAGATGGCAATCAGGAAAATCTACATGACAAGGAGTAGATGGCAATCAGGAAAATCTACATGACAAGGAGTAGATGGCAATCAGGAAAATCTACATGACAAGGAGTAGATGGCAATCAGGAAAATCTACATGACATGGAGTAGATGGCAATCAGGAAAATCTACATGACAAGGAGTAGATGGCAATCAGGAAAATTTACATGACCAGGAGTACATGGCAATCAGGAAAATCTACATGACATGGAGTAGATGGCAATCAGGAAAATCTACATGACAAGGAGTAGATGACAATCAGCAATTCATGTCTGATCTAGGAAAATGTGTCTTTATATAAAACTTCTACTACTTCTTTGTACACCCACAGACATAAACCCGAACACTTTTAAAGGAAGCAACAGTCAGCTTGAGCTTGTTGACATCGCCACAGAGTTTGTCCTCAAATGGTGCGGGTGTAGATCAAATTAACCACCTCTGTTCTGCATACTTTGGACACACTTGCCACAAAAGTTTAGCAATGATTTTATCAATATCAAGGTTACATTCATCAATATTTCCTATCTTTAGTGTATTAAACAAATGGCACTACAGCCTGTTATATCTTGTGCTGAGTCTGAAGACTGTTACTTGTTCACTTTGAATGAGTTGGTAACATGCAGCGTTTTCTCTTCTTAAGTCTGGATGTTCTGGTTCCCACTTGGTTTCATCAGCGATTTTAATTGGAGGTTCTGGTTCCCTCTTGGTTTTATCGGCGATTTTAATTGGATGTTGTAGTTCCCACTTGGTTTTATCAGCGATTTTAATTGATCCTGTTGTCGTGTTATACAGGTGATGACTTTATCAGATAGGGTAATCTTCTTACATACAATCTGAATATAATAAGGAGAAAGGAAGTCAGCGTGGCCGAATGGATAAAAGCGCTTGCTCTTAAACTTCCAGTGTTTTGATGCTGAGGTAGCGGGCTGAACCCCTACACTGGTCAGTTGGACTGAAATGTTATACTTCTCATCCTTGGCATGAGGATGTAAATTACAAGTGCCTCAGAAGCCAGAGTGGGTTTGCTTGGTGGTGAGGGACACTGATAATAGGAAAAAGCTCATCCACATGTACAAATCAGTCTGGTGCACTAGAAGTAGTAGCACATGCATGGACAGTGCTTCAGTTCAAAACAAGCAAATGTAAAAAAAAAAAAATAATGGGAAAAACCAAAGGTCACAAAAGAAGGTTAAACAGTATAATTGAAGTAACCAAGAGCCCAGTCTATGAGATAATAAACTAAATACAATTTTATAGATACCCTAATGCTGCAAGGCAAACAAGGAAAGAAGAGAAGAAGAATCAACTGCACAACAGGGACATGAAGTTAAGGTTAGTCACATGAAAAACTTACTATCTGCAGCTTGATAGTTTTCCCATCCAGTTCTATAGTTCGGATTTTCTGAAAAACAAAATACAACCAAGTTTCACTTATTGGTTATATATTTTCTGAAAGACAAAATATAACAACCAAATTTAACTTACTGGTGATAAATGTCCTAAACCTAGAATACATTCCAAAATATTGCCCAGCATTAACCATTAGTTACACACAGGCGACTATCTCTTCTTCTTCTGCTGCCTTTGATCTCTCCAATGCAACACAGGTTCTCAACTAACTCATGCTAAGCCTATTGTAGACTTGGTCATGCTTGGTTGGATTCTGACGATATGACAGGTCAAACAAAACAAAGCTGTCAAAACTAAAGATGTTTTCAGTTTTAGTGCCAAAATATTTCAAGTGTTAACTGTTTTCATCATCTTCTGCTTCTGTCTTGTATAACCCAACTGAGCACAGGCCCTCAACCAACTCACTCCAAGATTTCTTATCTGTTAGCATCTCCTACAGCTCTCTATTTGCTCCCCATCCTCTTTAACCATACTCCTCATCTCCATTTGTTGTTAGGTCTTCTTCTATTTCTGGTGCACTGGGGGATCCTGAGGCAGGAGTTTCTAGTTACACTATTAGCAGGTTGTCTCAATATGTGATTTGCTGGAATTGGTTTCTTCTTTGTTCCTCTTTCATGGGGAGTGCATCACACCTAGCTATGCAATGCAAAGGTCAGTGTGTCTTGGACTTGGACATGCATTTGTGGAAGGTTCTCTGCCTCTAGACAGATTCCACACAAGGTCACGGGCTCTATCTACCCATAGGTTGGCTTTCTCTCCTAGCAATTTAGCCAGGGTTCATCAGCCTTATGGTCTACACTTTGCAATTTCCAACTGCTGTAGGATTTTTAACACCACAACTCGCACACACAACCACCCGTTTTTTCCCCTTATCCACAAAGGCCAGGTATCCAATCTCACTACCCAAGAGATCAGGGGAACATGTGAGATCATTAGATACCAAAAGTTCTTGGGAAAATGCCCAGCCCTATGTGGTTCTGTTATAGCATCTCAGTCCATCTATTCTGCGCAGGCACCCGTTAATTTTTGTGGTTTATTAGTAATTATTTTAGAGCTCTCCATATTTCGATCCATACAGCAAAAAATGATTTGACAATCATCATGACCAAGTGCCTTGCCAGTCGGTGTAGGCGTTCATGTCTCTCCACAGATCTCGGTCCTTGGTGTTCTGGATCAACTCTGCTGGTGACATTACACAAAGCCACCGTCTCAATCCATCCAGCATAATTTCTGCTGGTCTGCCTCTCTTCCCCTTGATCTTTCCAGGCAATGTTCTTCAATGCCTCTCTTTTGATCACATGACCAAATAAAGCTGTTTGTCTCATTCTTATTAATGAATGTTCTAGTTTCAGTAGCCTCTATGTGACAAATATTCTAAGTTTGGTACTAGATTTTATTTCTTTTGACTTCCACAAATTTCTAGCACTATGAAAACTGCTCTTGCATTATGTATTCTTATTTTAATATTTCTATCTGTTCCCCTATCTTTGTCTGTATCGCTACAAAAATATGTGCATGATTCCACCTCATGAAGTGGGGTTTCATCAAGGGAGATAGGTTGATCATTTACCTGATTTATTCTCATCATCATTATCTGTTTCCCCTATGACTTTTTAAGACCTAATTCTTGTGATCTCCCATCTAGTGTTTAATTTATCTTGCATCTGATTTTGAATGTGAGACACGAAGGCTGTGTCATCAGAGAAGTCCAGATTTTATTGATTCCCTGCACAGATTATTCCAAGTCCTGTTTCTCCATATCTCTTCACAACCTGTTACCTAACCCTATCTATGCATTCAGATTACATATAGACATTTTGACATTGTGATTTCTTTGATTACCTTCAGTTCTTTGAGATTTCACGTAAAATTCCGGCTTAACTGATTCATCCTTATTGTTTGTTGTTGCAAAACACTAAATCACATCAATGCTTATAGCCTTTTTTTTCTGGTTCTAAATGTTGCTATTATTATTCTACAAGTCACTGCTTCCCATTCAATTAGTGCTTTTTCTGCCTATTTAGGTATGTTGTTTGTCCATCAAGAGTGATGATGACCATTCATTTCATCCAGTGGGGTTGAAAGTATGGAGCCGTGAGTTCTAAGATGGCTGATTTTTTTTTGGGCTGGAAATGTTCTTTGACAATGTGGACAAAGAATGCTTGATGTTTCTGGAGGAGGATTTCCTGCAGTGGTTTTTCTGTCCTGCCTTTTCTTCACATCTCTTGCAGTCCTGGTTGCCTCACAAGTGACTGCACCCTTGTGTAATGATGCACGCCACGAATTTCGGTCTCTGGCTGCAGTCTCCCAGGTGTCATGATGAATTCCAAAAGCATTCAGTGAGATTTTCAGAGTGTCTTTAAAGTGTTTCCTCTGGCCGCCTTGGGAGCGTTTACCACAACGCAATTCGCCGTAAAACATTTGTTTAGGTAGCATTAGGGCAATGACACTGAGGGGCATTTCTCTCTGTATAACCTTAAAACAGCACTGTTTGACCTGTTTATAAGATTGTTGCCTGCCCCCTTCCATTTTGCTTTGCATAATTCCAGAATGCCATTCTTATATTTTATTTCCATTACCACTTGAACCTACCAGTTTTCTTAGTAGGTATATCTGAAGCGGTGTGAACATAACGATGTGACTTTACCGTCTTCTGTAGGGGTTACTACATACTTCCATATATGATGTGTTAGTTTGAGTTGTCACTGTTTATGAAAGCCCTATTACTGTTCCATTACATTTGTAAAGATGTTGGCTATATGTATAGTTTTCCTTGCAGATACATAGGCCTTTACACATAATATCATTCATCAGCTATTATACATTGTTCTTTATAAAACAATAGCAACAAAATGTAATGGTATGTAAACTCTGTAATGTTTTCATATAAAAGGATTTGCTTGATAGATCCCCCAGCTGACGTCACAGACACAAAAACTTATGTAACCAGTCCGAGCCAGGACTCACTCGTTAAGAGCGCACAAGACAAAAACAGGGTTAAAAAACCCACAAAAACCACGGATCTCAACTCTAACCACGGCTGAAAGAAGCAGGTTGAACGAGACCAAATTTGGAATTTTTGTTTATGAGTCAAGTCAAGATAGATGCATTACAAGTATTCAAGTTGTAACTTTGCTGAAGAATATATATACACGGTAATTATAAGTAGACACCTTGCAGTCTTGACAGACCAAAGTATGTGAGTGAAATGTGGCCAATATTCCATCACAATGTCTGGGCAGAGCTTCAGAGATCATGTGATGCCCAAACGACATGACCCCTCCCTCGGCCTAGTCTTGTGTATTCCAGAGGAATGGGTAACCAATACGTCTGGCACAAGGTAGGCTGCAGACGCTGGCGGCTCAGCGTCAATCCACCAAGACCTCACCACTACGAGCCGGTGGCGAGTTATGGCCAGACCCTGACACCCAAGGGACCCGGCTTAGAGGCGTTCAGCCATGTCCCACAGGTGAGGGCCTTATACGAGCCCGGACCATGAGGGCGCGCACATCTGTCAATCACAAGTGTCCGGACCTGTGTAAAGCGTGCACTATCGTCAGACCCCCCACCTGACTTATAGCGGTCCCCGCGACCAGCGGGAATAGGTCCGCCATAGCTACCGCAGGAGATATTGCCTGTCTATTTGCAAGCAAATCTCCCATACTTCCACTGTGCGGATCTCGCGACCAGCGAGAATAGGCCCGCCGGAGATTTGCCTGTAAAACTCAGTCTAAGTTATTAGCTAAATTACAATTGATAGGTGTATAGAAAAAGGGGAGCTGCGGCAGAGTAGTTGCCAATCTGTCGGTCATGGGTTCAAACCCATATTGGATGGACCTCTGAAAATTAACCAGAGTCCCTAGATCAACCCAGCCTATAATGGGTACCAGGAAATGTCTTGGGAAGCAAAGGTGGCCTACATGGTAGTAGCCACACCACCCGTTTTGTACCAAATGATCTATACAAATATGGGTCATGCACCATACGCCTGCTGCACCTTAACGTGGCATTTTTAAGGTAGTTACATATCCTTCACCGGACATCACAGTCAACCCAAGCATTTTTTGGCAAGGCTATGTTCAGTAATTTGCCATTGCTTTCTTAACAACCAGCACTCATACCAAGACATTTAGAGCTAATTTAATAGCGATTTAACTCGTAAATATGCGGCTGCTGTTTTAGTACAGAATGGTTATTTCTAGGCCAGCATGACAGTTGTACTTACAAAATCAACACCAATTGTGCTGATATAGCTCTCTGTGTATGTGTCATCCTAGACGGGTAGAGCAAACAAAAATAAACAGTCAAATTGTTAGCTCAACATACATGTAAAATAAATGTTCAACATATAAGTTAAAAGGTAAGACAGATAGAGGAAACAGAGAGAGAAGAATCTTTTTAAAAACTTATTCCAAGACCCAAGGTCATGAAATTAACTCTTTTCCCCTTGTGTCAAGTTGTAGAATTGGCAGATATTTTTTTAGTTTGTGTCTCTATATAATGTGTTGGTGATGGAGGGATTTGAAAGTTGAGTCTCTATAAGTCAGCCAGCAGGTCTTTAGTTAGTGTCTCCATATAATGTGTTGGTGATGGAGGGATTTGAAGGTAGTAGTCTCCATAAGTCAGCCAGCAGGGTTTTAGTTTGTGTCTCTATATAATGTGTTGGTGATGGAGGGATTTGAAAGTTGAGTCTCTATAAGTCAGTCACCAGGTTTTAGTTTGTGTCTCCATATAATGTGTTGGTGATGGAGGGATTTGAAAGTTGAGTCTCTATAAGTCAGCCAGCAGGTCTTTAGTTAGTGTCTCCATATAATGTGTTGGTGATGGAGGGATTTGAAGGTAGTAGTCTCCATAAGAAGCCAGGTCAGACACTTTAAAAGATGGTGGCTTATTGTATCCTTTCCTCCCTATTACAGTGACTGCATTATAATGTGTGATCTGGTACTAAGTATTGTTAAGGGATGTATTTGTAGTCTTGATTGTACTCTGGTCCCTGTAGTGTAGATTGTTGATGCTGTCTTTAGAGATGATCTGTGACATGTTTACACAAAGGTCCCTCGTAGTTGAGTCTCTATAAGTCAGTCACCAGGTTTTAGTTTGTGTCTCCATATAATGTGTTGGTGATGGAGGGATTTGAAAGTTGAGTCTCTATAAGTCAGCCAGCAGGTCTTTAGTTAGTGTCTCCATATAATGTGTTGGTGATGGAGGGATTTGAAGGTAGTAGTCTCCATAAGAAGCCAGGTCAGACACTTTAAAAGATGGTGGCTTATTGTATCCTTTCCTCCCTATTACAGTGACTGCATTATAATGTGTGATCTGGTACTAAGTATTGTTAAGGGATGTATTTGTAGTCTTGATTGTACTCTGGTCCCTGTAGTGTAGATTGTTGATGCTGTCTTTAGAGATGATCTGTGACATGTTTACACAAAGGTCCCTCGTGGTTGTGTCTATAGTTCAACAGTCCACCCACCCACTGCTGTTTGCATATAGTAAAGATCACATCTTTTACGGATCTTAAATGTGTGGGTTGGTTTGGTTGTAGCATACTGCCTCCTAAGTTTGCCAGTCTGCCGGCACATGCAATGTCTCAGATACACATGCAGGGAAAATACTGGACAGCTTCACACCTATGCATGGGGATAAATCTGTAAATTTCTTGGGAGGTATTCAACCCACCATCAAAGTGACACTGTGAGCTGTGAAATTCGCGGGGAATGCTTTTACATCTGTCCTGAACAGTGACCTGCATGTTCGGAACAATGGCTACCAACTGTTGCTGAATAGACTAATTTGTCTTTTCGGTTCACGAGTGCATTTTTCAGGAGACTCCCGGGAGTCGGCGCTGAAGCTGCGGAGTTCGTGCTTTATGCGACACTTTCGGTGGGTTGCCCTGCGGCGAAAGACCAAGCCATGTGAGAAAACTCGGGTTAATGAGGTCTTTCTGGTGACTGCCGAGTCCATCGACGATGAACTGTGGTTTTCATGGATTAATTTTGTGTTGGTATTCTGGCAGTGGCATTATGCACAGTGTACCTGTGTGGGCTGTTGGATTGCCGGGACTCCTTTCTATTCCACTTTTCACATTGGACAGCATTTTGTGTGATATTCACTAGCACAGGAACGGAGCATAATGGGGACGACCCATTTCCGTGAAGTTGGAACCTCGACTAACTCCTCAACCCACCGTAATACAATATCAATTACCTTAGGATCAGAGTTTTCAGTCGTAAAGCAGTACCAAAAGTAGCCCTAACAAGTAAGCGAAGGATCCTTTTCCATGCCCTGAGGTGTGTTGGGTATATGGTCATCTTTTTTATTCCCCATCGGAACACTGGCTCTAAAATAACTCATGCCTGGCTATTCTATCTTTTGGTATCTCCTGCAGCACTCTCAATGTCCCCACAAGTCGTCGGTTTATAATTCTCTTCTCCATACTTTTAGGTCACCCTCTATTCTTTTACGCTGTAATTTTCAATGGAAGGATTTCCTGATTATACTACTATCAGGTTTTCTCAATATGTGTCCTATCCAACACCAGAGTTTGTCATCACTTCTTGATTCAATTAAATCTAATTTCCTCCCTAAGTTCTGCATTAGTGAATGAATTATACTTTATATGTTAAAACAAAAAGTAAAAGATTCTTTTTCACACCTTGAGATGTAATGGGTATATGGTGTTGGGCCCACATTTGTATAGAACAATCTACACTCGACAGGTAATGTGATAAATACCACACTGGCTGTGTGTAACCTGGTACCTGTTTTAGGCTCAGTCAACCTGAGAGCCTAGGTACATTTTTTTACAAATCTCTGCCTCGGTGAGCACTCAAACAGATGGCCACTAGGCAAGTTCTGACGAAGTAACTGCCTAAATAAGATATGATGGTGAAGAGTCATTCAACTCTAGTAGAAAATTAACAGCAACAAACTCAACTGCCAGGCCACTTTTCACAAATGCTAAACTGTATGGTGTTCATTCTTGAAATGTTACTGCTCAAGAAACAGTGGTACAGCTATGGGAAAATGTGTTTAAAAAATGTGGCTGTATATGTTTGTGGACAAAGTAACTTACAGCAAATCGTAACAACAGGCAGGATTTTCCAACTCCAGAGTCACCGATAAGCAGAAGTTTGAACAGATAATCACTGTAGACAGAACAACAATGTAATCGTTAATCTTAATTGAGCATACCAGTATTATCATCATCATCCTGTGTCATTTTTTGTTATGTGCTTGCTCGCTTTGAACCCTAGCGTAGTCCATACACACTATTTATAGTAGTGATGGACTGAATTTTGCGTGTGGATTAGCTTTCCATATTAACAGTGTCCCTCGCCACCACTCCAACTTCAGGGGTAACTGTAATTTACGTCCCCAAGTCAAGGACGACTGGTCAACATTTTAGTCCAGTTGCCAGATGTAGGAGCTGAACAGCTTACCTCCGCATCAGCACAACGGATGTTTAAGAACATGCGTTCTTACACATTCGACCATGCTGACCTGCATCATGTGTCATGGGTGGTCATGTTTCGCCATCTAACACGATCACCAGAGTCATAGATAACTCTGTATTCTTGTCTCCACCATACCATCCAGATATTTACTTCTCGACATTCCCCGTGTTTCACTCCCTCAATCTTGCCAGTTGTCGCAAAGTTCTCCAATTTCTTTCTTCTCATAACGTGCCCAAAAAATCTTGACAAGCCTACATCTAATTTCTGTAATCAGTTTACGGTTTTTATTTGTTTCTTCTAAGACTTGCTCATTGGTTTTTCTGTCAGTCCATGGTATTATTTGCATTTTCCTCAGAAATTCTATTTCCACTGCCATTAGATGTTTTTCAACTTTGCTCATTGTCCATATTTCACATCACCATTTATGCAACACCTCAACACTTTTTCTCATTGCAATTGACTTTTTATTGGTCATTATGTTTTCCATCTTGCAAAATGTGACTGTTGTCATAGCGATTCTTGTCCTTATCTCCTCAAGACACCTCCCATCAGATGTTATGACTGTTCCGATTTCACCTGTTTAAGTGACATTCCCATTTGCCCATTCATTACATTGTGGTATTCTTCTTAGAGACGACCATTATCTATGTCTTCTTACAATTTAATACAACAGCATTCTATGCAACAAATGGTATGTGAGAACATTTAAAACACACACAGTGCATAACATCATCATCACGTTCCTTGCCAAATTACTTGGCATTAGTATATCTCCGCAGATCTTGGTCCTTTGTGTTCAGGATCAATTCTACTAAAAATGCTATTGAACTTTACTAACAATTAATAGTAAGGCAATAACATGGCTCAAGACACAGACCTTCACTCGGGTATGCTTCCTTAGTGACTCAATGAGTATGCTCAGGAAGATAGAGATGGGTTGGATCCAAAGACAGTGGTTGGTGTCTGTGGGGCGGTCACGGCTGGCAAAGATTAGTTTCATTTTTGTGCCAGGGCATGTGGATGTACAAGGAAATGAGTAGGCTGACAGGCTTGTGGGTAAGGCTACTGTAGAGGGCAGATGAACCATGGACCAGGCTGATATACTGAATACTCTACAAGAAGTAAGACTTTTGCAAGAAGCAAGTTATGACTGTGAGTCTTCAACCATGGTCAGACTGCGAAGCAGGAAGTTAAAAGAGGTGTGGCCAGAGAAGAAAACTATGCAGGAAGCTAAAAAAGATTAGTAAACCAACACAGAACTAGTGTCATGAGCCGCTACACACTGCAGGATTTACTGAGGAGGGGATCCGAGCACTTATGACTGACTGGTTCGATGTGCAATGAGGATGATCTGTCGACTAACTAACAAGCAATTAATACACAGACACCAGTAAATAACCAAATGTGATAACCTTATCAATACAAATTCAACAAGTTGACAAACTATATATTAAAATATCTAATCAGCTTGAAAATCAATGTGTAGGTGATAGTAAATATAACCCTGTCACAAATATTGAAGTGTGAAATGACAGACCCTTACATGTATTAAGTCAGGAAAGATATGTGTCAAGCTCCCTTCCTCACACCACCTTTAATTTTACCAGAGAAATTTCAACTACCCTGAAGCTGGGTCAAGACAAACATCTTTCACGGACAGAGCTCAAACCACTGTGTTGGCAAACTGGCAAACAAAATCAATGTTCACCCTAGGGCTTCTTCAGTTCGTGGATTGTGAACAAGTAGGTCATGACTGACAAGATCTTTCAAACAAACACGCTGAGAATATAAAAACCTGTATGGTGTAAACATGAAGATGTAGTTTCTGAGACAAATGTCGCAAGTACCCTGGCCTGTCGAAGTAACTACCAATGATAACCTGGAAGAGGCTCATGAAAGTAGATTATATACAATCAGAGGAGACAGCGTTCGTTGGTCAAATAATGAGAAAAGAGGCATTGAAGAACACCATGATGACTGAAAAGATCAGCAGTTGAACAGGCAGAAAAACTGCTTATTGCCTAAAATGGGGGAATGCTAGCAGCAGAATTGATCCACAAAACATATATTATGCTGTTAGCTTTTATTTCACTTTCAGCTCCTGGTAGTTTAATTAAAATATAAATACAAGTGCCTCTGTCAGGTTGACAATGTCAAGTTGATTGATTAAAACATAGTATAGTATAAAGTATAGTAATTAGTATAGTATAGCATACAAAAATAGTTGCATATCCTTTACAGGACATAGTCAACAACAGCATTTTTTGGCTGTTTGCGATTCCTGGGCAAGTTTTACATTCAATAGTTTGCCATTACTTTCTGAACGACTGGCACCTATACCTTTTTAGAAAAAGCCAGCACCGCTGTTTCTCGAACCCGGGTATATGGGATTACGAATCACGTCCGTGACACCTTCACCACGGAGATGGCAGAAACATTTATAAGACATGAGTAATAAGTTAACAACTAGGATACAGGGTTAACTTCTTCTGGCTCAGAGATTAGAAGTACATAACATTAATAGCAAGGATCTGTGTACTCTGAGGAAAGGCCAAAAGGACATGTAATCAAACTGGTACCATTTGTTTAGTATTAGGAAACTTCACTATTTGTTGAAGATGGAGATGGAGGATGCAGTATGGGAATGGTCTGAGTATGTTTGGGGGAGTGGTGGGGGGAACAAGGGAGGGAGGGAGGGAGAGGGAGAGAGAGAGATCTTTATTTACTTTATTAATAATAATATATTATATACAAATTACAGGTACATTTATCAAATTAATTTAATTGTTTTTGCTTTTCAATCTGCGAATCACAAAGTTCAAATCAGCATCCTTAAGATAATGGAGTGAAGTCACCCAATGAATTACTAACATACAAAAGTAAATGCAGTTAGCTTTCCTATGGGATCAAATAAGTTATTATTAATATTAACTACAGATTACGGTTCGTGATCTGCTGCGATCATATGATTTGACGTGACGGAAACGTGCGACCAAGTTAACTGTTTTATTAATACAAGTCTTGGCTACTTGGCTGCGTAAACATGTTAAATTAAAACTGTTTACAAGCTTCTGATACTTACTAATCTGAATTCATTGTGGACATGTCTGATAAGAAAGGCAAAAGTTCAAAATATACAGAAAAATCGAGGAAAACAGCTTCAGAAACTCCGTCTGTTTACGCTGGCAGACAGCATGATCCGCTGTGATCATATGATTTGACGGAAACTTGAACTTGCGACCAAGTCAACTGATTTTATTTACAAGACATCTGGCTATTGTACTGTGCGTAAACTTAACTGTTTACAAGCTTCTGATACTTACTAATCTGGATTCATTGTGGACATGTCTGGTATGAAACTAACAGGACAAAATATACAGGAAAATCAAGGAAGACAGCTTCAGAAGTCCCGTCTGTTTACGCTGGCAGACATAAAATCCACTACGCCTGCAAAGTAAATGTCTTCTTCCGATTTGACAATTCTTCCTAGAGGGGTACAGGTATTGCTCATGACGTCATGTTAAAAACGTGGCATCAGAAGGTTCAGAACTTCCGGACAGCGAAATTTATGGAATTGAGTAATTTATATTATTATCCAAACCAATGAATCTTGGAATGTAAATGAACAAATTAGGAAGAACTTAGAAGCAACAGAAATATGGTTTTTTGAGACGAATGTAATGAATTCCTTGGACTGCCAGAGTAATTAACAACGACTGCTTGAATGAGGCTAATGAAACTAGAACACTCACAACAATAAGAAAGAGACAAACAGCTTTCTTTGGTCATTAAATGTGAAGAGAGACATTGGAGAACATCGTGACAAACGAAAAGATCGAGGGGAAGGGAGGCAGAGGCAGACCAAGAGAAATTATGCTGGATGGATTAAGATGGTGGCGTGGAGGAATATCTATCATCAGCAGAGTTGATCCAGAACACCAAAGACCGAGATATGTGGATTGATTGATTGATTGATTGATTAAGGAACCGACATCACAGGATTCGGGGCATCCCATAAGCGCTCCGTCCCCATCCTCAGAAGCCAGCGACGAGTTCCAACACCAATAGTGCCAGTAGCAATCTGATTATATGTTCGTCTCGCCTTTCCTCTAAGCGTCGAGCATCGGCCAGATCCCCTCGTCACTCCACGCTGTCGCATTCTTGCCAGACCATGGTGATCCATTTGCTCCTCCGAGGTGTACACGTGCTCCCACAAGGCCGCAACCACGTCTGCCTTATCATGCATCAATACTCCACCAAGTTTTGCAGAGCCAGCCAATCTGTCTGCCTGTTCATTCCCCAGCACACCAGCATGCCCCGGAGAAAAGATCCAGAGGATGCTTGCAACCCGTGACTTCCGAAGCGAAGCAAGCCACTCTGCACGAAGCTTACCTGTCCTCACCCTACTCAGCAAGCTTTCTGTGGAGAGCCATGAACGCCTTCGCCAGCTGGCAGGGCACTTGATGATGATGATTCAAATCACACATACGTAATATAAACACCCGCGAGAGTAGATGCTTGAGAGGAGCTGCCAAATTAACTAACCAAGACCGAGTTAGAAATGATGTTATCAGACACGGAGTAAGAAATGGTGTTATGAGACTGACGGTGGGATCAACACCTTGTACTGCATATAATGAAAGACAGAAGCTCAAATGGTTCGGTCATCTAATTGGAATACACTGTTATCTAGTGCCACCCATCAACCAATCCTCCCAACTACACTTGACTGCAAAAGTGGAAGATATTGATGATGATACTATTTGGAAAAAATCGGGGTGTTTGAACTTAAACGTTACAGAATATCTCTTAGAATGTCTTGGATCAAGATAAAGAAAATTATTAACATTATATAAGACTTCCCTTCTATTTCTATTTCACATTTTGGTGTCACCTTTTTCTTTGATATCTCACCATTGTTAATGTTTTCTTGATATTCAAGCAGAGTCCTTTCTTTGCACGCTCTGTTACTACAATATCAGACAATTGTTGTAAATCTGTTGCATTATCCGCAACCAATACTGTGTTATCTGCATAGCGAATAGTGTTTATATTATAACCTCCGATTAGTATCCTTGGCTTCTCTTTAATCTCTCTCATTATTATTTCGCTATAGAGGGAGAAGAGATCCTGTGACAAGACACATCCCTGTCGTACTCCTAGCTTTATTTGTTCATAATTGCCCTCTTTATTTCCCATTTTAATTGCTGCTACTCGGTTCCAGTAAATATTCTTTATTTTTCTGAGATCCTTCCCATCAATATTAATATCTTCCAGCATCTTAATCAGTTCATCGTGATTTACTTTATCAAATTATTTAATATAATCTATGAAGCACAAATATTAATATGTGTCTTTCTGTGTCTCTATTGAGTTAAGTTGGGTTGAGTTGAGTTGAGTTAAGAACCGACATCACCGCACTCAGGACATTTCCATACACGCTCCGTCCCCTCCATTCTCATGCTGGAGGTCATAGGCTCATATGCCAGACTCTCCCTTTTCAAGACTCGTCCATTAGCCTTTGCAATGAAACCCCAACCATTACATCTGTTTCTTACCACTGACCCATCGGTGTAGATGGCTTTGTCACCTTGATGTGTGTTACTCTGGATCAGCTGTTGCATTTAAAACTCAGTGCAGCCCACTCCCCATTCTCTGCACTCACGTCCCAGCGTTACTATTACATTGTGCCAGTCCGTCATGTCTTCCGGAACTTCAACCCACTCTTTTTCACGATTGCTAGTCTCTAGATCACACATCTGAGTATGGATATTTCTGTCTGTGCCATCCAGGACCTGCCTCGTCTTAGTCTATGACCCTTGACAATATACATGGCTTCATGCAAGGGGTGATCCCTATCTGCAGCAACTCTCAGGTACCATTTGGCCTGAAGAACACTATGCCTATTCGTCATTGTTGGTAGCGCCATACATATCATTAAATTAGTGTGTCCTTTGTGCACCCCAGGATTACCCGCATGGCAGCATTCTGTATGCGCTCCAACCTTTCAAGCTGGCTCTTTGATACTGTCATCAGCCCCAAACCACACACAATGACATAAATTATTAACTGCTGAAAGAGCCTCTAAAGCAGTGGTTCTCAACCGGTGGGGTGGGGTGGGGGAATTTAGGGTTTCCGGGGGGGGGGGATGAAGACCATTTCAAGATCGCGTTAATACAAGAACCGATTACTTGATATTGTTTTTCCCTTCATACTTTACAGTTATGTAGGCCTACGTCTCATCCTTCTAAAATTCATTTTATAAAGTAAGTAGACCCACAAATCATGTTTTATGTGGATGTCTAGACTTGTTTAAGTATATGCTATTAAATTTACCTTCCATTTTTATGTATACTGTGTAGGGGTGGGGCGGGGGGATTTTTTGATAGGAAATATGAAAGAGGGGAATGACGTTCTGAAAATACGGTGAAGGGGGGGGGGGGACGGGCCAAACTTTTGATAGGAAGGGGGTGGGGGGGGAATGACGTTCTGAAAATATGGTGAAGGGGGCACGGGCCAAAAAAGGTTGAGAACCACTGCTCTAAAGCATCATCTGCTCTACCCCGGGTGCTGCCATCGCCCTCAATGCATTAAGTCCTCTACCAAAATTCACCACTAAAGCCTCTACATGATCCTTAAAAGACAAACACCTGCCAAAGGCGATACCCTAGTACTTCAATTTAATCTCTCTCTCTCTCTCTCTCTCTCTCTCTCTCTCTCTCTCTCTCTCTCTCTCTCTCTCTCTCTCTCTCTCTACGCAGAGGACATCCATTCAATATTATACCTGGAACAGCTGCCTTGACGATCCGGTTATCCGGGGAGTACCACTGCCTTGTCTTGGTTTATAACGTCCCCTGCGTCCCTACACCACTCAGCCACCATGTTTACTGCCACCTGTAAGTCTTCAGCCAAACTGGTCCTGTCTGTACACCGGCACATCATCTGCAAATGTCAAGATTCTACGCACACCTGGCGTCTCAATAGCTGCGATTTTGCTGGTGTAGACATTAAAGAGCACTGGGGACATGACAGATCCCTGTGGCAAACCAGGTGTAATAGTACAAGGGTCAGAAGTGCAAGAATCCATGCGCAGTGCAACCTTACGCTCATAGAGGACTGCCGCAACTCATCTGACAAGGCAAGAGCAGATCTCCGTGTCCAACAGTGTGTATATCAATGTCTCTATTGATCTTTCTATTAGTGTCCGTAGTGTATATATTGCATTGTTTGTACCATTTCATTCCACAAATCCATACTGTTCTTCATCAATTTCCATTTTCATTTTCTTTCTTGTTCTTCTTATTATAATTCTGAGTAGAAGCTTAGGGGCATTGTTTATGAAGTTAATTGTACGAAAATCTTCGATTTCAATTGCTCCTGGTCTTTTTGGTATAGGCCTACTTATAAATACCGATTTCAGCATATCACTCGGTAGATATCCACTGCTGTAAATATCATTCAAGATGTTGGTTAATGTATTTACCCCAAATCTCCCAGTACTTCTAATTCTTCTATTGCGATTTCATCTGGCCCAGCTGTCCCCCCCCCCCCCTTTCTTCGTATATTCTTGTTCATATATTTAATAGCGTCAGCGACTTCTTCTTTTAGAATAGGTGGACCTTGTAAGTTACTTTCTTCTGTTAATTCTTCCTTTCTCCATCATATAATTCTCTTATATACCCATTTCACATCTTCATTATAGCATCTTCCTCCAATAATATCTTTCCTGTTTTTTATTTTAAAAACCAAGTGGATATTTGTAAATGCCTAGGGGCATTTAAAACATCCTATCTAAGATGCAAAACAGAGATTAAGAACAGAACAGGGAAAGCAAAGGCTGCATTTCGGAAGAGTATCCTATGTAATAAGTCAATATCATTCAATGTAAGAAAGGGGGTGCTAAATTGCTATATAGAACCTGTATTGCTGTATGGCAGTGAATCTTGGAGTGTAAATGGACAAATTAGGGAGCCCAAATCATTGGGAAAAATTCCCCGCCTCGACCGGGATTAAAATATGTAACCACCAGGTCGGCGGGCAAGCTTACTTACTAACCCCTGCGCTACAGTGGCTCCCTACACGTTATATATATATATATATATATATATATATATATATATATATATATATATATATATATATATATATATATATATATATATATATATATAGTAAACGGCATTTTTCCACGCCTTGAGGCGTATTTGGTTTGTGGTGCTAGCCCTGTTTTGTAGACCAATCTGTACTATGGTTTAGTTAGTTAGTTAGTCGCGGTTTCAACATCACGGCAACGTGTCGGACCCATTATGCTCAGTTCCTGTGCCAGTGAATATCACGCAAAACGCTCCTCACTGCTCTATGTGAACAATGGAATAGACAGGAGTATCGGCAAGCCAACAGCCCGCACAAGTACACTGTGCATAATGCCGCCGCCAAAATGCCAACAAAAAAGTCTTCCACGAAAAATACAGTTCATCGTCGATGGAAACGGCAGTCACCAGAAAGACTTCATTGACCCAGGTTTCATCCCACATGGCTCGGTCTCCGTCCGCAGGGCGACCCGCCGAAAGCGCAGCACAATGCACTAACTCCGCAGCTTCAGCGACGACCCCCATGAGTCTCCTGAAAAATGCACTCGTGAACCGAAAAGGCAAAACAGTCAATCCAGCAACAGCCGGCCGCCATCATTCCGAACATGCAGTTCACGCTACAGACAACTGCGGACAGATGTAAAAGCATTCCATGCGAAATTCACTGCTCACAGCGTCGCGCCACGCACTCACTCAGTGGCAAGGCGACGGAACCATAGCCTCCTTAGTCGCCTCTTACGACGTGCATGGTAGGCAACAGTGTTACTATTCTTTGCTCCCCCGAATGGGCCCCGGCAACTCACTATATGGGTGATGTTGTTAAACCAATGACCAAGTCCTGCAAGAAACACAAATCACACGAAAACCGTAAACTGATTAAAGAAATAAGACGTAGACCGTCGCAATTTTTAGGACACGTTATGAGAAGAATTACACTGGAGAGCTTGGAGACAACTGGCAAGACTGAGGGGGAAAAAATAAGAGAAAGCCGGAGAAGAAAATACATGGATGGCTTGACTACGTGGTATGGTGGAGACAAGAACACAGATCTGATCCACGACTCTGGTGATCATGTAAGATGGCGAGACTTGACCGCCCAATCTTATAGGCATGGCACATTATGATGATGTTAAAATCATACCAGCGGTCTTTATTTCCCCCAAACATTTCTGGTACGAATTTTAAGTTGGCTCGAAATGGGAGCTCAGGTCGGTTTAAAAAAAAAAAAACATCCCTCCTTAAATGCGGATTCGTGCTGGCACCGGGCTATCGAGGCTCTCTCTATACGTGTTACTCATTACTCCATTGTACATTTGTAGAATGATAGTTATCTCGGAAGAGTCATAACATCTGATTGGAGATGCTTTGAAGAAATTAGAACAAGAATTGCCATTGCGAAGGTAGCCTTTTGCTAGATGAAAAACATACTGACCAATAACAAGATGTCAATTGAAACGAGAAAAGAGTGTTGAAGTGCTACATAGAGCCTGTACTTTTGTATGGATGTGAAATTTGGACAATGAGCTGTCAAGCTGAAAAACATCTGGTGGCTGTAGAAATGTGGTTTCTGAGGAGAATGCAAAGAATACCATGGACAGACAGAAAAATAAATGACCAAGTACTACAGAAAATAAATCAAAATCGTAAACTGATTAGAGAAATTAGACGTAGAAAATTTTTTGGGCATGTTATGAGAAGAAATGAATTGGAGAACTTGGTGACAACTGGCAAGATCGAAGGGAACAGACCAAGGGGAAGACCGAGAAGTAAATACCTGGATGGCTTGGCTACATGGCATAGTCGAGACAGGAACACTGAGCTGATCCACGACTCTGGTGATCGAGTGAAATGGAATGGCGAGTCATGACCGCCCACGCTTTCCGGCATGGCACATGATGGATATATATATATATATATATATATATATATATATATATATATATATATATATATATATATATATATATAAGCAAACTATTAAAGAAAAACAGAGACAGAGGAATTGAGCTGTATTTTGGCTATATCAATGCACATGATAATGTTTATTGTCAGATTTTTTCTCAAGGAACATTGAAAATTGTTGATGAATGTCACGTGACTACTATTTATAGCACAAAACAATATAGGCTACTCTCTACTCTAGCAGAAGTTAAACATTAGTCGACCTGAAACATCGCGGATGCCACAAATGTCTCTATTGAATTATTATATGTTTTATAATCAATGTCTAGTGTAGTTGATGATCTCACATCATGTAATTATAATGACGCAAACATAGAAAATTTAACGACTGAGCTAAATTCAGCCAAGCTCTACTAAAAAAATTAGTAAAAACTAAAATACGGTCGGTAGTGAGTGAGTGAGTGGTAGTTAAAACAAAAGTTAGTCACTGTGTTACGGTGTAGTTACTGTGTACTTTGTAAGCTGTAACTGTACTTACTACTAACTACTGCTAAGTACTAGAGTAGTAGTAGTTACTCAACTTAGTACTACTAGTAATAATAGTTTGTTTAAATACTTTACTAGTTAAGTTAGTTAGTACTGTACATTCATGAACTAACTAATTCAATTTTATAGTGAACTATGAACTACCAGCAAATTCATCAAATTGTGTTGAGTTAAAACAACAACAATACAGTATATTAATATTATTAAAGAGTAACATTTTATATTTACAAATTTCAAATAAATAATACTATTATTAATTGATTATTTGCCAGTAAACCTCACTCATTTTGAAACAACACAAAACTACTAAAACAACAATTGTCATTCTGACAAGATGGGGATACCAAACCTGTTCTTATTCGCCCAGTGTTGTTTTTACCTACTATTGTTTATCGTGTCGTTTTTTGCTTGCATCCCCGCCGGGGTGAATGTTAACGACTTCAACGGACATTGCTTACTTTACGCTAAAGGAGAATGGACGATGGAAGCCACTGGCAGCAAATTAGATCACGTTGACTGGGGCCCTGACAGCGCCTGCAACTTCACAATATTTATCGGGGTTGTATCCCTGGTAATATCATTGTTTTATTTAATATGGATATCAGTGATGCTTGCAAGAGGCATAGAATGGTAAGTTACTAAACTAAGTGCCAGCCTTGTTAGTGACAGTATAAAGTTATACAAAAGCTCAGTTTTCTTCTTTTTATTTGTTCACATATGCATACATGCAAAGAAAGCAGTAGTCAACTTAAGTTTGTTGATATTCCCATATAATTTATCCTCAAATGAAGCAGGTGTAGGCCAACATAATTTTATCTTTTTCAAGCATATGTTGGACACTCCTGCAACAAATGCTTAGCTGCCACTTTATTAGTTCCACAGTTACATCCATCAGTATCTCTTATCTTTAATTTATTATACCTGTGGTGTTTCATCCTGTTGTGGCTTGTCCATAGTCTGAAGATTGTAACTTGTTCTTTTGGGTAGAGTTGGTAATATACATCATCTTTCTAGTGGCCTGGATGCTCTGATTTCCACTTAGTTCTGTACTTGCTTCTTTTAAATCTCTTGGCCTCATCATCGGTTATGTCTATGTCAGGCTGAGGTAGTCTTCGACCTTCCTTTGCTAATTGGTGAAAGCTCAGACTATTTCATTATATGTGTACAGTATTCCATTATTTGTGTATAATTTTATAGTCTTCTACTATATGTGTACAGTGTTTCATTATATATGTATAGTGTTCTACTATATGTGTACAGTATTCCATTATTTATGTATAATTTTATAGTGTTCTATTATATGTGTACAGTGTTTCATTATATATGTATAGTGTTCTACTATATGTGTACAGTGTTTCATTATATATGTATAGTGTTCTACTGTATGTGTACAGTGTTTCATTATATATGTATAGTGATCTACTATATGTGTACAGTATTCCATTATTTGTGTATAGTTTTATAGTATTCTATTACATGTGTACAGTGTTTCATTATATATGTATAGTGTTCAGCTATATGTATACAGTGTTTCATTATTTGTGTATAGTTTTATAGTGTTCTATTATATGTGTACAGTGTTTTATTATTAGACTTATAAAAAACATATATTGGAAACAACAAGCTGCCATAAGGATTGATAATGAAGTAGGACAATACCAACCTATTAAGAGAGGTGTTAGGCAGGGATGTGTAATGTCTCCAGATCTTTTTTCCCTATACAGTGAAAATATTTTCAGAAATGTAGAAGACCTAAATGGAATCAGCATTGGAGGACGAAACATAAATAACATTAGATATGCAGATGATACAGTATTGATTGCAGACAATGCACAGGATCTGCAACAATTAGTAGACGCTGTGGTTGTACACAGTGAGCAGCTGGGGTTGGAATTAAATTGTAGGAAGACACAGGTTATGGTCGTCACTAGGAAGAACGAAGTACCACAATGTAATATACAAGTAAATGGGAATATTCTTCAACAAGTGAATCGGTTCAATTATCTCGGAACAGTCATAACATCTGATGGCAGATGCCTTGAAGAGATTAGAACAAGAATCGCCATTGCGAAAGTAGCCTTTAGCAAGATGAAAAACATTCTGACCAATAAAATGATGTCAATTAAAACGAGAAAAAGAGTGTTGAGGGGATACATAGAGCCTGTTCTTTTGTATGGATGTGAAACTTGGACAATGTGCAGTCAAGCAGAAAAACATCTGATGGCTGCAGAAATGTGGTTTCTGAGGAAAATGCAAAGAATACCATGGACAGACAGAAAAACCAATGAACAAGTACTACAAGAGACAAATGAAAATTGTAGATTGATTAGAGAAATTAGACGTAGACAGTCAAAATTTTTTGGACATGTTATGAGAAGAAATGGACTGGAGAACTTACTGACAGCTGGCAAGATCGAAGGGAACAGACCAAGAGGAAGACCGAGAGGAAAATACCTGGATGGCTTGGCCACATGGCATGGACGAGACAGGAACACTGAGCTGATCCACGACTCTGGTGATCGAGTGAAATGGCGAATCATGACCGCCCACGCTTTCCGGCATGGCACATGATTGATTGATTGATAGTGTTCTATTATATGTGTACAGTATTCCATTATTTGTGTATAGTTTTATAGCATTCCATTATATGTGTACAGTGTTTCATTATATACGTATAGTCTTCTACTATATGTGTACAGTGTTTCATTATATATGTATAGTGTTCTACTATATGTGTACAGTATTTCATTATTTGTGTATAATTTTATAGTCTTCTACTATATGTGTACAGTATTCCATTATTTGTGTATAATTTTATACTGTTCTATTATATGTGTACAGTGTTTCATTATATATGTATAGTGTTCTACTATATGTGTATTCCATTATTTGTGTATAGTTTTATAGTGTTCTATTATGTGTGTACAGTGTTTCATTATATATGTATAGTGTTCTACTGTATGTGTACAGTGTTTCATTATATATGTATAGTGTTCTACTATATGTGTATTCCATTATTTGTGTATAGTTTTATAGGGTTCTATTATATGTGTACAGTGTTTCATTATATATGTATAGTGTTCTACTGTATGTGTACAGTGTTTCATTATATATGTATAGTGTTCTACTATATGTGTACAGTATTCCATTATTTGTGTATAGTTTTATAGTATTCTATTACATGTGTACAGTGTTTCATTATATATGTATAGTGTTCAACTATATGTGTACAGTGTTTCATTATTTGTGTATAGTTTTATAGTGTTCTAGTTTATGTGTACAGCATTTCATTATATATGTATAGTGTTCTACTATATGTGTACAGTATTCCATTATTTGTGTATACTTTTATAGTGTTCTGTTATATGTGTACAGTGTTTCATTATATATGTATAGTGTTCTACTATATGTGTATTCCATTATTTGTGTATAGTTTTATAGGGTTCTATTATATGTGTACAGTGTTTCATTATATATGTATAGTGTTCTACTGTATGTGTACAGTGTTTCATTATATATGTATAGTGATCTACTATATGTGTACAGTATTCCATTATTTGTGTATAGTTTTATAGTATTCTATTACATGTGTACAGTGTTTCATTATATATGTATAGTGTTCAACTATATGTGTACAGTGTTTTATTATTTGTGTATAGTTTTATAGTGTTCTAGTTTATGTGTACAGCATTTCATTATATATGTATAGTGTTCTACTATATGTGTACAGTATTCCATTATTTGTGTATACTTTTATAGTGTTCTGTTATATGTGTACAGTGTTCCATTATATATGTATAGTGTTCAACTATATGTGTACAGTGGTTCATTATTTGTGTATAGTTTTATAGTGTTCTATTATATGTGTACAGTGGTTCATTATATATGTATAGTGTTCTATTATATGTGTACAGTATTCCATTATTTGTGTATAGTTTTATAGTGTTCTATTATATGTGTAAACAATATAAAATGACACAAAGTAGTGCAGCTTTACACAACAGATTTATGACACATACAGGACATTGCAGCGATTAGCCTTCATCAGCAAAAAATACACATTCACAAACACAACATATAGTCAAGGATATCTCCTGTGACAACATCAAAAGGTGACGATAGGACGAGAAGACGCTACTTTGTGTCATTTTATATTGTTTACATTTTCACAGCTTTACCACAGTTCCACCCAATTTTATTCATATTATATGTGTACAGTGTTTCATTATATATGTATAGTGTTCTACTATATGTGTACAGTATTCCATTATTTGTGTATAGTTTTATAGTGTTCTATTATATGTGTACAGTGGTTCATTATTTGTGTATAGTGTTCAATTATATGTGTACAGTGGTTCATTATTTGTGTATAGTTTTATAGTGTTCTATTATATGTGTACAGTATTCCATTATTTGTGTATAGTTTTATAGTGTTCTACTGTATGTGTACAGTGTTTCATTATATATGTATAGTGTTCTACTATAAGTGTACAGTATTCCATTATTTGTGTATAGTTTTATAGTTTTCTACTATATGTGTACAGTGTTTCATTATATATGTATAGTTTTCTATCTCTCTCTCTCTCTCTCTCTCTCTCTCTCTCTCTCTCTCTCTCTCTCTCTCACACACACACACACACACACACAAACACACACACATACACACTCACTCACTCACTCACTCACTCACTCACTCACTGACTCACTCACTCACTCACTCACTCTCTATTTCAAGTTATATGGTGTCCATTATATATGTGTTGGAACATTTTGGCCACTTCAGTCACAATGAAACAAACTAAACGTAGATAATTAACACTTTCAGTAGCAAACAACTCACCTCACGTAGGTCGATGTCTCGAAAGATAATATACTTGTTTCGCTTCCTTCTATTCTAGCCATACACATAGTTTGAAAATAAACTACTCTGAAGAGAAAAGGTTTACAGTTACAACTATTTGGGATGGAAAGCGTAAAGTGTTCACTGTGAAAAATATTTCTTATGTGTGTGTGTATCTGACAGGGATACAAATGACAGGCTCTAACATGAATTTATTTTGTTGTGGCTAAAGAAACCACAATTTTAGTACACACCAGAAACACCTAGTGCTACAAGATTGAATCATCAGACTTAGAATAGGACATTGCAAACTCAGCAGACACCTCTGACTGAATGGCTTTACTGACTCTGCCACTGGCAAATGTGGAGCACCAAAGCAAACTTCATAGCCTAGAAGAAGAATCTAAAGATATATAATATGCCTGTAAGGAAGGGTTTGAATTTGCTACAGTTTTGGGTGATATGAATCTGGCCAGAACCTAGTGTTAAGTTTTGGGTGATTTGAACCTGGCCAGAACCAAGTGTTTAGAGTTTAGGGTAATTTGAGCCTGGCCAGAACGAAGTGTTTAGAGTTTAGGGTCATTGAGCCTGGCCATAACCAAGTGTTTAGAGTTTAGGGTGATTTGAGCCTGGCCAGAACCAAATGTTTAGAGTTTATTTATGGTGATTTGAGCCTGGCCAGAACCAAGTGTTTAGAGTTTAGGGTGATTTGAGCCTAGCCGGAACCAAGTGTTTAGAGTTTAGGGTAATTGAGCCTGGCCATATCCAAGTGTTTACTAGTAGGAATTTGAATGACAGTAAATGCTGGAGTGGAGTGGTTCAGAGGTCCACTTCTGACATGAGAAAATGAAGTACGAATCAAGCTGTGGATGTTTACAAAATTAAGAAACCAGTGATGTGTACTTTACCTGATCATGGGATGATTAAATATGAAATTACTTAGTTAATTATCTGTTAGGGTATCATCCTTGCACCCCGGACATGACCATAGATGCTCAGATCCTCACCCAACATATGCATTAGCATCTGGCATCTAGTAGTGTTGTGCCAGTTCTGTGTTGGTTGACCAGATCCCCTCCCTCATCCTATGTGCTTCTTGTGTCTGGCTGTGCCAATTCTTACTTATAAATCTCTCATTCAGACATGAAGTCTTCTCAGAAAAGGTTGAAAAACTCGCAGGACCCATGTGAAGATTATACATTTTAAAAATTCCTCGGCGGTTAGAAATTTCAAAAAGTAGGTTGAATGGGATGTCACTTAGTCTAAATGTAAAATTTAGAAAACATATCCACAAAAAAATAGTAAGAGCATGTAAGGTTCTGATTTACACACTCTTTTGGTGGTACAGAGTTTGTGTACTGTGTTGAGATTCTCTTTGTGCGTTCTGCAGGGTTAGACAAGAGCACTTATGATTGTATCTGTGTACAGTGAAGGCGATCATTTGTGAGAAAACAAACAAACGAACTATAAATATAGAATAAAACAAAGTACAGAAAATGAAAGAGAGAAATTCAAGTACAAAGAGATGAGGGAGAGAGAGAGAGAGAGAGAGAGAGAGAGAGAGAGAGAGAGAGAGAGAGAGAGAGAGAGAGAGAGAGAGAGAGAGAGAGAGAGAGAGAGTCATCAAAAGTGAAGGACTTTTAATCAGGCCGGACATAAAATGTTTTAACAAAATAAGGAATGTTAACAAAAAGGAATGTTACATGATTACTCAAGGTGATATTGTTAACTGCATGTCCTTTACGAGATGTTCCAATCAACCCCAGTATTTATTGACTGTTTGTTATTCCCTGGGCAATTTTACGCTCAGTAGCTTGCCATAGCCTTCTTTGTTAATTCAAGATACCATTGTAATATGATACATTTTACCTCATTTTTTTTTACCTCAGATACATTTTACTGCCGCGTGCCCATTGCATGTGTTTTTGAATTTATATGTGATTGCTCTTCCAACCGATAAATTGTTTCTTCTTTCAGTTCATGGCTGGAAGCATTTGTAAATTGCGTGGTAAATTCTGTCATGTGTATCTGCTTTATTTCAACTGCTTTGACTGTGAGTGTTGGCTTCAGACAGTGGTGTAAATTTGTTACAGACCCCAAGTCAGGCATTCAGAGGTAAATATTTGACAAGTTTATTTCATCAGTTTATTCCATAAGCGGGAACTCTCCCGCTGTTTATACTTCACCTCGACACTGCAAGGTACAAGAGGAACATGATGAGATGAGATGATATGAGATTTTATCAGTTGATACTTATGATATGTAGAGATATCAGCACATGAAATATACGAGGGTAAGGTAATAAGTAAGCCACATATGGCTGTAGAAAAATAACTAAATATGATAACAACTTGAAACAAGTTTATTTTTGTACATACATTGTCCCTTTATTTCTGAACATAATTTCCACCAACATTGATGCATTTATCCCATCGTTTTATAAGTCCTCCCAAGCCGGCTGCATGGAACTGCGGGCTCTGTTCTCATTTACCTTTTATCCCACAGAACTGTGTGACTTACTTATTGACTCGCCCTCATCATTATTTTCTACCCAGCTATGCACCGCTTTACGGGACAAACATTTGTCAGCATAAACACTGAAAACCCCCCTTGGCGGGAGACATTTCGCGAATGACGCTGAAGTTGAATGTGAAGTGAAAACGTGGTTTAGAAAACAGAGCAAGTAGTTCCATGCAGCCGGTTTGGGAGGACTGATAAAATGATAGGAGAACGTCCGAGAACGTCAAGTTCGTATTCATGCCACCAAACACGACTTCATTGATCCAGCCAGTGGACCAAGGTGTAATTGCAATTTTCAAAAGTTATTATTTGCATTGCACCTTCTCACTGCTTATCAAGGCTACAGAGGGCAAAAGTAAGCCTATCATTAAGGGATTCTGGCGAGATTACACCATCCTCAGGGTCATTGACAACATTGCGGATTCATGAAGTGAGGTAACGTCAGCATGCATGAATGCTGTGTGGCGAAAACTGTGGCCAGAATATGTGCACGACTTTTGTGAATTTGAGGACATTCACGCTATTCGATGACAGATTGCTAACTTAGCCACTAAAGCTGGCTTTGAAGAGATGGAGGAAGCTGACATTGATGAGTTGCTTGCATCACATGGAGAAGAGTTGTCTAATGAGGACCTAATTGCACACTGTTGCAGCCCCCCCCCCCACCCCCACCCTCCCCCCTCTCTCTCTCTCTCTCTCTCTCTCTCTCTCTCTCTCTCTCTCTCTCTCTCTCTCTCTCTCTCTCTCTCTCTCTCTCTCTCAAATGTTGATAGCTGAACATTTGTCACAATTCTTTCAATTGATTGATGTTTCAATGGACAAAATAAATGAGGATGACCCAAACAGAGAACGGAGGTCCAAAGTGTTGAGGGCAGTAACAAGCGCTATCAACTGTTACAAGGAGCTTTACTTAGAGAAAAGGAAACAGACTGTGCAGCAGACATTGGACAGATTTTTTGGTCAAGCAGAGAAGAGTCAGGAAAAGAGGCAGGAAGAGGTTACAGTTTCATCCTCAGATGAAGAGGCAGAATTTAATGCTTCTATGTCCCAATAATTCTACCATTCGCCCTTCAACCCACCTCTATTTAGCCAATAAATATCAACAGCCATCAAAATAAACATTACATAATGCACTGTATTTCATTTAATTCTATGGGAAATAGTGTTTCGCTATTTGTTGTTTCACTTAAAATCACGTTTTCCAAGAACGTAACCCCGACGTTAACTAGGGCCTCCCTGTATAAGTAAAAAGTAAACTTTACTACCTTTAGATATCAGCACATGAAATGTATATAAACAGTAAACTTTAGTGCTATTAGATATCAGCACATGAAATGTATATAAGTAAAAAGTAAACTTTATTGCCTTTAGATATCAGCACATGAAATGTATATAATTAAACAGTAAAATTTAGTGCCATTAGATATCTGCACATGAAATGTATATAAGTAAAAAGTAACCCGGGAAGGTTAACCCGGTCAACAAATGCCCGCAGAAGTCGGATGTGTCGGCCTAACGGCGCAAGAACGCAGCTCTGCTGTAAACAGGCACAACGCAGTCACATCCGAAAAAAAATCCGGATGAACGAAGAAGAAGAAGAAGTAAAAAGTAAACTTTACTGCCAGTGATAAAAACTCCGCAGCGGAGCAAGCATGACAGGGAGCTTCTGATCATAAGAAGCTGTCCCCCTTCTCTGAATGTTTTGGTCCTTTAACTTCTTGACATTCTCTAGGGGTGGGTCCTGCCCAGGTCATGACTTTCGGTCGTTTGCGTTGTCTTTGTGTTGTTCCGTGTTTGTCTTATACCTGCTCCCAAGCCACCCCTCTCCCAGGGAGAAAGGCCTTGCACACTCAGTGCTTCGTGCCATCTCTACCTTCTAGCAAATGTGGTCGTGGAAAGTGAGCTTCTTCTCCGGCCGCTGCCTTTGTCACCTCCGTTTGTCTTCATTGCCATGTTCCTTCTTCGTGCCCCTTTCACAACGCCGCACCTTGGCAAGCCGGCTCTTCCTCTGAGTTCCTCGACCCCTCTCTTGGTCTCTGCTGCGGAGTGCGGCTTTCGTAAGATGACTACCACTCTGGGATGGAGGTTGGACTTCGGCCGACATTTGCATGATCTGACAACTGCTACCATGCGGCGATATGCCCTACCAAACAGTCCCGTCCTCAGATGCACTGCCCTTGCTCGGAGGGAAGGCTATAGAGTTGACATGAGACAGTACAAATTCTAGCTCATAGTTGAGAGATTCATATGTTAGTTGCCCTACAGTTACAAACAGAAATGTACACCACATTACTGCTGGGACCTGTCTCACTCTGTTTTGGTAGGACCACAGCCAACACGAGGCCTTTTTGACTGCCTCACCAAGTTGTTGTTTTTTTGCCCAAGTTTTTGCTTGTGCCTTGATGCCTAACTGTTTTAGCATGTCATACACAGAGTGGGAGACTAGACCACCTCTTGCACCCACCTCCACGGCAAATAGCCAGACCGTGTACCCTTCCTACCTCAGACCTGCGACCATGTCACCATACTTCTCCTTCATGTATGTGTGCTGCTCCTCCATATTTGACTCATATGGAACGGTCAGCTCAATCAACATTAGCTGTTTGACCGAAGAGGAGTGAAGTACAATGTCAGGTCGCAAGCAAAACTGTTGGATCACTTCAGGGTACCCACCACGACCCTTCAGATCCTCGGTCAGCTCCCAGTCACCCGCGCTATTGAAAATGGATGGTAGGTCGGCAGCACAGCCTTCCTTGTCTCTACGTTGCTGCCCAGTTCTGATGAAGTAAATCCCCATTGACCTTGCTCTGGTCCCTCTTGTCACCCGCATTCTGGCTTCATCCACCATGGCTGTCAACTCATTAAGAACTTTATTGTGAAGCCATGTGAATCGGCCTTGGCAAAGGGCTGCTTTGGCTGCGCCTGCTGGGCATCCATTTGTACTCTCTTTTCGTCCTCTCCCTCGCGGATCTCCAGAACCATCAATGTCTGTGCATTCCTTAGTCGTCACTTTCGATCACATTGGAGCTCTATCATGGTGCCCGAACCCCCTTCTATCCGACTGGGTGAGCCCCATGACTTCCTTCAGTTTAAGTGATGTTTGGACAGCTTCGACTGCGCTGGCGACCTTCAACTTCCTTCCCATTGTAAGCGCAGTTTGTGAGGTGCTGACTGTTAGATATCAGCACATGAAATATATGTAAGTAAAAAGTAAACTTTACTGCCATTAGATATTAGCAGATTAAATGTATATAAGTAAAAAGTAAACTTCACTGCCATTAGATATTAGCACATGAAATTTATATAAGTAAAAAGTAAACTTTACCGCTATTAGATTTCAGCACATGAAATGATTGTAAGTAAAAAGTAAACTTTACCACCTTTAGATATCAGCACATAACATGTATATAAGTAAAAAGTAAATTTTACTGGGAGAAATGTATATAAGTAAACAGTAAACAATAGTGCCATTAGAAATCAGCACGTGAAATGTATGTAAGTAAAAAGTAAACTTTACCGCCATTAGATATCACCACATAACATTATATATGTGAAAAGTTAATTTTACTACAATTAGATATCAGCACATGAAACGTATATAAGTAAACAGTAAACTTTACCACCATTAGATATCAGCATGTGAAATGTAGGTAAGTAAAAAGTAAACTTTACCGCTATTAGATATCAGCTGATGAAATGTATATAAGTAAACAGTAAACTATAGTGCCATTAGATATCAGCACATGAAATGTATGTAAGTAAAAAATAGTTTACCATAAGCACATGAAATGTATGTAAGTAAAAAGTAAACTTTACTGCCATTGTTTCACTGCCATTAGATATCAGCACATGAAATGTATATAAGTAAACAGTAAACTATAGTGCCATTAGATATCAGCACGTGAAATGTAGGTAAGTAAAAAGTAAACTTTACTGCCATTAGATATCAGCATATGAAATGTATGTAAGTAAAAAATAGTTTACCATAAGCACATGAAATGTATGTAAGTAAAAAGTAAACTTTACTGCCATTGTTTCACTGCCATTAGATATCAGCACAAGAAATGTATATAAGTAAACAGTCATCTTTACTTACTATTTATTAGATATCGGCACATAAAAAGTATATATGTGAAAAGTAAAGAACCCTTTCACACACCTTGAGGCAAACATGGTTTTCAAACAGAAATCCTGAAGCAGAGGCCTGCTGTAGGTACGTGAAGTGTTTGGACCCTCACGTTTTGTAGGTGTGAGTGCACGGAGGAATAGGAGGTCAGTCTTTCCCTCCTGCTGCAAGCATCATGCCCTTGTCCACAGGTCAGCATGGCCGAGTGGATGAGAATGCGTGTTCTTCAATATCCAGTGTGCTGATGCCGAGGTTAGGGGTTCAACTTCTACACCGGACAGTTGGACTAAAATGTTGACCTCTCATCCTTGACTTGGGGACGTTAATTACAAGTACCTATCAAGTTGGAGTGGGTTCGCCTGATGGCGAGGGACACTGTTAATAGGGAAAGCTAATCCACACGCAAAATTTAGTCCAGCATTACTGGAAGTTGTGTGTATGGACTACGCTTGAGTTTTTTTTTTAATTTTGGTTGTTGTTGCGCTCGCTTGCTTTGACCTCAACACTATTTATGGTAGTGATAGACTGAATTTAGGGTGTGGATTAGCTTTCCTTATTAACAGTGTCCCTCGCCATCGGGCAAATCCACTCCGATTTCAGAGGTACTTGTAATTAACGTCCCCAAGTCAAGGACGATAGGTCAACATTTTAGTCCAGCTGTCCGGTGTAGGGGATGAACCGCTTACCTCGGCATCAGCACAATGGATGTTTAAGAACACGCTTTCTTACCCATTCGACCATGCTGACCTGCCCGTTTGAGTTAAAAAGTGAGCAAGCGCAAAAATAAACAAAACCTTGTCCGACCATGCTGAGGCCACTGTTAGTGTAACTGCGCAAATACTACACCACTCTACCCGCTATTTGTCACATGATGCCAGCCCCATATTTGTATCGACCAATCGGTACCTGAGAGGTGATGTCGTCAGTATTATCCTGGCCACCTTTACTTTCTATGACATTTCCTGGTACCCATTTTAGGCTGCGTTGACCTGGAAACCCAGGTCAATTAAAAAAAAATTCACCTTGATGCAAATTTGAACCCGTGAGAGTCAAGCATACTAGCCACTGCGCTACCACATGATGTACACTGAGGATCTCCGTGGCAAAGTTGTCAAGTCGTTTAACTCAGGCTCCGAAGGTTATGGGTTCGATTCCGGGCTGCATCCTTTGGTTCATGAATGAAATTTTTCAGAGACTCCTGAGGGTCGTCGCTAGAGCTACGGAGTTCGTGCTTTGTGCAACGCTTTCCGCGCTGCGGAAAGAGACTGAGCCATATTGGATAAAACCCGGTGCAATGAAGTCGACCCTGTCGACTTTTAAGCGACTTTTTTTATGTATACTGCTAGAGAAATGGAGTTGTGGAGAAGCATCATTGTCCTTGCCAGTTTGCAAGGAGTTTGATGATGATGATGCTGATGATGATGGTGATGATATCCTCATGACATTACTAGTTAATGCTGACAGGTTGTGAAGTTTGTATGTTTGTAGTAAGCTGAAGTCATTCTTTGATCTAGGTGTGAGGAGGGACAGTACATCCCTTTTGGTACATATATGGATGTGGACACCAACAACTATTATGTTCAGTGGCAAATTACACAGGTAAGATAATCATTCATTATGTGCCATGCCAATAAGCCTGGGTGGTCATGATTCACTTGATAACCAGAGTCGTGAATCAGCTCTGTGTTCTTGTCTCGACCATACCACGTGGCCAAGCCATTCAGGTATTTACTTCTCTGCCTTCCCCTTGTTCTTTTCCCCTCGATCTTGCCAGTTGTCACCAAGTTCTTCAATGTATTTCTTCTCATAACGTGACCAAAAAATTTTGACTGTCTACGTCTAATTTCTCTAATCAGTGTACGATTTTCATTTGTTTCTTGTAGGACTTGGTCATTGGTTTTTCTGTCTCTCCATGGTATTCTTTGCATTTTCATCAGAAATCACAGAGGTAAGGTAATAGTAAGGCAGAATTGAGTCAAAATGGCTGTCATAATCGCCATCATGTGCCAGACAAGAATGGGTGGTCAAGGATCACCATCCCATACAATCACCCGCATCTTGAATCAGATATGTTTCTCTTCAGATTATGTCATGTAACCAAACCATTCAGGTATTTATCTTTTTGTCTTTCCCATCCTCTTTTGCTTTCAAGGTTGCCTGTTGTCACTAGGTTTTCAAGTTTATTTCTTCTTATAACATGCCTATTAATTCTGGTATATTTCTAATGTCCCTAACCAGTTTTTATGTCCATCCATGGCAATTCTTTTTATATTTTTGCTCTCGCTCACTTTGAACTCAAGACTAGTCCATACACACTACTTCTAGTAGTGCTGGACTGAATTTTGTGTGTGGATTAGCTTTCACTTTAAACAGTGTCCCTCACCATCAGGCAAACTCAGTCTGACTTCAGAGATAATCCATGGTATTCTTTGTATTTCCTTCAAAAGCCATATTTCCATTGCCATTAGATGCTTTTCAGCTTGTCTGCTTGTTATCCATGTTTCACATACATAAATACAAACATGACGGAAGTTGCCAAAGATAATTTTTGTTAACACATCCTGTGAAAAGGAACTAGTTGACAGGAATGTCTGACTGTCCATCATGTGATTTCTCTGTTATTTGTGTCTGACTCTGTTATATGTGTCTGACTCTGTTATGTGTGTCTGCTCTGTTATGTGCGTCTGACTCTGTTATGTGTGTCTGACTCTGTTATGTGTGTCTGACTCTGTTATGTGTGTCTGACTCTGTTATGTGTGTCTGACTCTGTTATGTGTGTCTGACTCTGTTATGTGTGTCTGACTCTGTTATGTGTGTCTGACTCTGTTATGTGTGTCTGACTCTGTTATGTGTGTCTGACTCTGTTATGTGTGTCTGACTCTGACTCTGTTATGTGTGTCTGACTCTGTCATGTGTGTCTGACTCTGTTATGTGTGTCTGTTATTTATGTCTGACTCAGTTATTTGTGGCTTAGAAGATAATAAAACTGTGCTTCACATTTACTTGACACACCGAGTCAAGGGTTCGAATTCAGCAGTGGGCCATTTGAAAGTGGAATGCTTTGCATTAATTTTGACGGATGAAGCATTGACCATACAGACAGTAGTGGCAAACTACTGAAATATACATGCCTAGAAATCACAAACAGGCAATAATTTCTGAGGTTGATTGCTTGGTTCTGTAAAGGACATGCAACTAACTTTAACTCTGTCATTTTTGTCTGTAGTACAACTTCCATTACTGTTTATCCATGTATGCAAGTATTGGCCGACTCGGTGGTGAAGGGGTTACGGATGCAGCTCGTAATCTCACATATGATGATCGAAATACAGCTGCGGGCGATTTGGCAGGACCCCGCATTGTGTTGACTTTTTATGAAAATGGTATGAGTGCCGGTCGTTTAGAAAGCAATTGCAAACTACAGAATGTAAACTTGCCAAGAAATTATGAACAGCCAAAAAAAATGCTGGTGTTGACTGCGACTTATATAGGATATGTAACTAACTTTTAACCAGGCAGACCAACTCTGACTTCTGAGGTACTTGTAATTTACGTCCCCAAGTGAAGGATGAGAAGTCATTTTAGTCCAACCGACCGTTGTAGGGATTTAACCGGCTATCTTGGCATCAGTACACCTGATGCTTTAAAGCAAGCGCTCTTATCCATTCGGTCAAGCTGACCTCCTGTTGTTAACATTGTTAACGTTAAAAAGGGGGCTGAATGGTCTTGAGGTAGGGTGTCCCCCTCGAGTGCTGGAGGTCCCGGGTTCAAGCCCCGGTGAGAGCCGGAATTTTTTCCACGTGGACTTCTAGTAACAAAATTCCCCCTGTTCTCTGGGTAGTGAGATCGGACGCCCATGTGTATTGTAGCACACGTAAAACATCCCTTGGCAGTTGGAAATCGAAAAAGAGTAGCCTAACAGCACTGCCCGGGCAAAATTTTGAGTAAAAAATCTACCCAAAGTATTTCAGGATCCTCGCCAGTGCTACAGAGTTGTTAGTTAGTTAGTTAGTCGACAGATCATCCTCGCTGCACATCGAACCATTCAGTCCATAAGTGCTCGGATCCCCTCCTCAGCAAATCCCGCAGCGTGTAGCGGCTAACGACGCCAGTTCTGTGTTGGTTTATCAATCTTCTTTGGCTTCCTGCGTAGTGTTCTTGTTTGGCCACACCTCTTTTAATTTGATGCTCTAGCAGTCTGGCCATTGTTGTAGATTCACAGTCATCACTTTGTTCTCGCAAAAGTCTCACATCACGTAGAGCATTCAGAATGTCAGCCTGGTCCATGGCGCGTCCGCCCTCCACAGTAGCCTCACCTGCGAGCTTGTCAGCCCGCTCATTTCCTTGTACTCCCGCATGCCCTGGCACGAAGATGAAACTAATCTTTGCCAGCCGAGACCGCTTCAGAGGCAGCAACCATTCTCTTCGGATCGACCCCTCCTCTATCCTCTTGATCATGTTCATTGAGTCGCTAAGGAAACAAGCCCTGGTGAATGTCTGTGTCTCGAGCCATGTTATTGCTTTACTTACTGCCATGACTTCCATGGTCAGGCTACTTGTGGTTTCAGTGAAAGCACCAGAGTCCTCCTTCACAATTCTCCCTCCGGCCCGAGCTGTAAAGGCCCATGAGCTTCTCACATGTCGGACGACCGACCCATCTGTGTAGATGACCGCGTCACCGTCTAGCGAATTCTCGAAAATCAACGCTTGTACTTCAGCCTCAACAGCAGCCGGATTTTCTTGTCTGCATTTTCTATCTAATTGGATGCAAACTGAAAAGGATGTGCAGAAGTCTGTTGGCACTTGCACCCACTCCTCGCCAGGTTCTAAGTCCTCAAGTGAACACACCTGTTGAAGAATGTCTTCGGCTTGACCCATCCACGACCGTCCTCTTTTTAACCTGCTGCCCTTCACCTTCCTAATTTCACTATGCAGTGGATGTTGTGTGTTTGCGTTAATTCTGAGGTAGGCGCGTGCCCTGCAAACTTGTATTCTCTCTTCAATGGTTGGAAAATCAAGAAGGTAGCGCATCGCCCTGCATGCTGTATCTCTTGTACATCCAAGAATAATGCGCATAGCTTCATTCTGTATCCTTTCCATCCTTTCTATCTGCTTATGGCTGAGAGTCAAGATTGCCATTGCATACTCCAAAACAGACATGACCAGCCCCTCGTACAGAAGACATAGATGGCGCTGCTCACAGTTTGCTGCCGCCATCACCCGCATCGCTGCCAAACCCCGCTTGGCCTTTGTTATCACCTGGTCTATGTGCACATTATAAGCAAGGCTTCGATCAAACCGTATCCCCAGGTAATTCATTGCCTGCGTTCTTTCCACCGTCTCTGAACACAGCATTACAGTTGGTGTTGGATTGTTGACAATATGATTATTCAACGAGAACCAAGTCACTGTTGCCTTTGTTGGGTTAACCATTGCCCCAGCTTCATCACACCAAGTACTTATGCGATTGAGTTCGGTTTGTAGTTCCCCAGCAACCTCCTCTCTATCCTTACCCTGACGATACACTAAAACATCATCGGCATATGACAATGTCCTGCCCGGTCCAGTGATCTGCTCACTGGTGATTCTCACTGTGTAGGCGTTGAACAGTACCGGAGATAATGGTGATCCCTGTGGTAGGCCAGGATATATTGTTGTTGGTTCCGAAGTCCAACTGCCACATCTAAAAACTACTTTCCGTTGGAAGAGGGCTGCAGCGATCCAACTAAGGAGGAATGGACTTACGTTTAGTTCAAGAAGCTGAAACATTAAAAAATCCAGTGGTACTCTGTTGTATGCGTCCTCAAGATCAATCGCTGCAGCAACGGTTTCAGTGCCTGAGTGGAAACCTTCATAGACATCCTGGGCAAAGACTGCTGCATTGGTCCAGGTTTCTCTTTTTGGACGGTACCCACCCAGGGTAGGTGGGAAAACACCTTGCCTCTCTAGTTGGCTTGATATTTTCCTGGCAATTACCTTCTCCAGCAGCTTGCCTATTGTATTCTGCATGGTTATAATTCGATATCCCTGAATTTTTTTGTGGTCTTTGTCAGGCTTCGGCAAGGGAATCAGATAGCTGTGTAACCATTCCTCCTTGATGCTAGCACTCCCTATACTGTTGTTGTACATGTCTGCTAGTTTCTCTAGCTCATTGTCGGTACACCTATTTATGTCGTCGTATCTTATGCCATCAGGACCTGGAGCACTGTTTTTTGATCGTCGAAGCACAGCCTTGATTTCTTTCACTGTCACTGTGTCTTCATCCGGAGTGTTCTGGGCCTTGCATCTGTCTGAGGTGACCTCCTTGGCCAGATTTCGACCTCCCATGTCTGTCTGGTTGCCCTGCTCAAGGTAGCGTTCAAAGAGGGCTTTGCCCTTGTCTTCGTCAGTCCTCTGCCAGATGAGGTCAGCACCTTGGAAGTCAGAAATGCTCTTATTCTTGACTACACCACTCATGCTTTTATGTAGTCGCCAGAACAATTTCAGTGACTTGTCTGTGCTTACCCTTTGACACACCTCTGCCCATTTTTCCCTTTTAACCACCGTGACCAGTTTTTTGAAATAGCTTACTTTTGTGTGCATCTCTCTTTCTAAGTGCAAGCAGGGACTAGGATGACCAGCTCTGTTCTTCTTGGCATTTTGCCATCTCCTTACAGCACTGCGCTTATCCACCCACGCCTTATCCACCTCGAAACTCCACCACGGTGGCTGCTCCCAGCTTTTTTTCCTGCCCTGAAACGTTCTGCGCTTGTCACGTCTTATTTTACTCACCACATCTTGCCCTGTACTGTCATACTGGAACGTCTTTACCTTTAGCTTGTGCTGCCTGGTTCTGCCTTTCTCCACCAATATGCTGCAAGGGTGGTGGTCGCTGCCATGGTGTCCTAGGACACCCCATCTACACACTGTAGTGAGTAAAGGTGAAACTAGCGCCAGATCAATAGCACTGTCCTCATCGCCTGGACGGCTTGCTGTCCTAGTGACACAGCCACTGTTGATACAAACCAGGTCGATGGTTTCCAGTGCAGTCTCGAGCTCCTCCCCTTGTGTATTGGAGGAAGTGTTTCCCCATGATCTGCCTTTAGCGTTGAAGTCACCACAGAAAATAACATTCCTCTCGTGGCCTAATATGCCACTTAAGCACTGCCACTTCTGGGCGTCCATACTCCCATTGCGGGCATAAACATTCACCAACACGAATGGTACACTGGAATGAACTCTCAACGCCTGTATTTGTATATCGTCACTGTCCCAACTGGACATGTCTAGCTCTGACGCCACCATGCTGTCGCGAACGAGAATCGCCGTTCCCAGATGTCGTCTGTTGTAGAAACATTTGAAGCCGGCAATTCGGAGTGCCTGATCGCCCAGTCTCGTCTCCTGGAGTGCTACAATGTCGTTCCTGTAAACTAGGGTTTCTAAAATAGAGCCCCGTTGTTTTACACTGGCACAGTTCCAATATAGAATACGGATGTTCCTGAGTCCTAGACGGTGACACTTGAGTCTAAAACGCCTCAAACCACCGCGCTTACCTTGTTTCTTCCTCCCTGCGCGGCTACCACGCCGCTTCGTTATGTTGACTGCTGAACCCTCGGAAAACACACGTTGTTCCGCCATGTTGAAAAAACGTAAACACAGACTGCTGAGAGCCACACACGCTGCTGAAAATTCACTCAAGGAAGGCTTCGCTCGATGCACGAACTCCGTAGCACCCGCGCAGATCTTGAGTATAAACTCCTGGTTTTACATCCTGGCACACCAATTACATGCAAGAGATGATGAAGAGATGATGAGGCTACAGAGTTGTACTGAGCTGAAATTCTCCAGACTCAGGTTTGAGTTAGGAGTAGAACGGAGCACTTATGGGTTACACCCGTGTGCCATGATATTGATCCGTTGACTAAACTAAACTAAATGTTAACATAAAAAAAAAAAAATTGCAGCTCATCTTTTGCTTGTTTTGTGTTTCTAGTTTGGAATGTGGGCCAGCTGGATTCTGTGGCTTGTCTTGGCTATCATGTCTCTGATTAGAGTGTACAACTACCACAGACAAGAGGCCTTTATGATCAGTGTCAACAGGGAGAGACAGCGTCTGCTGGCAAAGGTCGGGCACAACTCTGATCCAGTTTGAACCAGACAAACATGTTCTGAGTATTATGGAAGTATTGCTGGCAGATTATAATGCCTTGACCTTGGGTGTTTTTTTTTTCAGTTTCAAAACTTGTACTATCTATATTTTATTTAAACATTGAAGAAAAGACATGTTTTTGTTTGTGTCAGTTGTGAGAATTCCACAAATAAAACTGGGATTACATAAAAATCCTCAGTTATCCAAAGTCATTTAAATCCAGAACTTAGATATGCAGATGACACAGTCCTTCTCTCTAATGGTGCTAAAAGATTAGAAAAGCTGATCCTGTCTGTCAAGAGACAATGAAAATCAAAAATTTTTTTCTGAGTTTTAAAAGAAAAAGGGAATAATGTTCACTGAAAAAAAATGATATGCCAGTCAAAGATGACAATCAATGATGAAGAAATTGAAAATGTCACAAACTTTGAATATTTTGGCTCCGTATTCAGTAAGAATGGGGACTCTTCACAAGAAGTCTGGCCATAGCAATGCAGAAGTTAAACAGTATGAAGAACCTGTAGCACACCACCAGCAAACATGTGAAAGCCACATTTTAAAGAATGTTTGCATTCTTTTCCTGCGACAACATATGGATGTGAGCCATGGACTATTTCGCAACCATTAAAGAAGACAATCAAGGCTTTTTGTAACTAAATGTTACAGAAAAGCTCTTAGATTATTGCGGACCAAGAAGAAGAAAAATACGGATATTTTACCAGATCTGAACATAGAACTGACTGATAAATGGCTTCATGGTTCGGAAACTGAAGTACTGTGACCATAGTAAATGTCACAGTGACGTGGAAACTGAAGTACTGTGACCGTATTAAATGTCACAGTGATGTGGAAACTGAAGTACTGTGACCATATTAAATGTCACAGTGACGTGGAAACTGAAGTATTGTAGCCATATTAAATGTCACAGTGGCTTGGAGAGGACATTGGTGGAAGACTTCGTTCGTGGAAGAGGAGCCATGGGTCAATCAGTGCAAAGATGAATACAGGACATTGAGGAGAAATTGGCTATGAGCTGCATGCTTTAGGAGAAATGACAAGAGATCGAGAATATTTGACATTTAATTGCTGAGGGATTTTTAACTTGCTTGACGTGCACACAGGTCTTCCGCATTTTTTTGCCTTTGCCTGAGAAGACTAAACATCTGATCCACTACGCCATGGTCAGTGGGTGTTTACCATGCTTTTTTTCATATTTTGAAAACATGAAAAATCAGTCTGCTTGAGCCGGAGGTGCATGCCGTAACCTCTGATCTACTCTTCGCCTGATTTTGTATGAGATAATTATAACAAGTGTGGAATTGGGATAAATAAGAGGTTCTTGTAAACATACAAGATGGAAAAATTATAGGTTCTTATAAACATACAAGGTAGAGAAATTAGAGGTTCTTATAAACATACAAGATTAGAGTTCTAGTTGTAAAACTATTTTTTCCATTTTGTACTGCAGCATGGAGATTATTGTTTATTTTGTTTACATTTTGTTTTCACTTTTGGATATGCCTGTTCATGTAGATAACAAATAGCCATTTAGCACCACTGCTAGAAAGCAGCATCATGGCTGTCTGTCATTTTTGTTTAGAGCAAAAAATGCATTCATCTCCTTCTGGCTTTCATTTCTCAATGGAACATAGAATGTCAGCCAACTCAAGCCAACCAACACCATTCTTTTGTGACTTGTTCATGATTTGTTTGACTTGCAGCAACAGTTTACTACATGATCAGGTAGCATCCTCAAGCCAATCCTTCTAAATTACCTCTTACAACATGCATGAAGGCTACAGTGTTGCTATTCTTTCTTCCTGTATGGGCCCTGGTAATACGCAAGTAAGGTTATTTATTTTGTTATGGTATGTTACTATTCTTTATTTCCCATATGGGCCCTGGTAATACACAAGTTAGTTAGTAGCATATCCTTTACAGGACGTTGCAGTCAACCCCAGCATATGTTGTTGTTGTGATCTCTTGGCACGCTTACGTTCAGTAGTTGGTAATACACAAGTAAGGTTATTTTTGTTATGGTATGTTACAGTGTTACTATTCTTTGCTTCCCGTATGGGCGCTGATAATACACAAGTAGAGTTTTTAAATTTTGTTATGTATGTTAAAGTGTTACTATTCTTTGCTTCCCTTATGGGCCCTGGTAAAACCCATGTAAGGCTATTTATTTTATTATGGTATGTTACAATGTTACTATTCTTTGCTTCCTTTATGGGCCCTGGTAATACACAAGTAAGGTTATTTATTTTGTTATGGTGTGTGTTACAGTGTTGCAATTGTTTGCTTCCTGTATGGGCCCTGGTAATACACAAGTAAGGTTATTTATTTTGTTATGGTTTGTTAGAGTGTTTCTATTCTATGCTTACCTTATGGGCCCAGATAATACGCAAGTAAAGTTATTTCTTTTTGTTATCTTTTTTAGAATTTGCATACTTATGTAGACCGGTCTCCCTAGTGAAAGGGTTAAATAAATTGTTCGTAATCCCGTATACTCACGTATGAAACACAGCCGCGCGAGATTCGGCAGCTGACCGTGTCACGATGGTTACTTACGGAGGATGTGAGCCGGTCGTTCAGAAAGCAGTGGCAAACAACTGAACATATAAACTTGCCAAGACATCAACAGCAGCTGAAAAATACTGATGTTGACTGCAATGTCCTGTAAAAGGATATGCAAAAAAAGTTACTTATGTAGATAAGGAAACACCATTTAGCATGATTGATAGATAGCGTCATCATGGCTGCCTGCCATTTTTCTTAGAGCATAAGATGCATCCTTCTTTTGGAGCATTAGGCTCTCAACCCACAAGAGCCAAGCTGTCCTATCCTTTGCTATCTCATCCTTTGCTATCTATTTTGTTGAGGTTTTCCTTTCTTTGGCATTCCCGGTGTATCCAAAGTGAAGCAGGTAATTTGAAACGGAAATTATCCTTCTCCTAAGTGAGTTTCTGTCTGTGGCTTATGAGTTTCCCTATTTGAATATTTCCCAAAGCACCTGAAGCCTAGCCTGAAGTTTTCAAATCAAAACTGTGTTTCTCCTGTGTGTTGAAGACAGCCCTACTATCTGAAGCTTTCTGGTTCAAGAGCACCATTATCCTTTCAGTGTAAAGTATCCTGTCAAAGAGGCTAAATGCTGAAACTTCATTATCAGAAGAAATGTGAAAGACTAAAGGCAAGAGGATTCACTTCATTGCACTGGGTTTCACCCCAGCTGGCTTGGTATCTCTTCACATTACAGCAAGCCGCCTGCTGAGAGCATCGCACAAATCGTGACCTCCATAGCTGTAGCGATAACCTTCAGAGATCTAGAGATCTCCAGAAACATTGCACTCATGGTTCGAACAAGCTGGTCTGAAAATAAACCCACGACCTTCAAAGTGCAAGGCAGATGGCTTGATCACTTCGACAAGGAGACCTCCAGAAGAATTGTGATGGCATTTACAACTGCCATGGCTGTGCGACTCTGATGAGAAACACAATCTACTTTAGCAGATATAATTTTTTTTTAAATTATTGGCATGAGGTGAGACAAGCAGGGCTAATTAGAAGACAATACCAGACATTGTGCTTTTTGCTAATTGCCTATTTCTCTTCCCTTCTTATCCTGGTGCGAGGAAATACAACCTAAAGACTAAATGTCATGGCAGGGCAGGCCAGGCCCTAAGGCTTGGGCAGCAACTGGTCTAGGATAGTAGCTCCCACAGGTGGACAGTTAGAGCATTGCTTTGTTGATCCAGGAGCTTCTGCAGCTTCTCTTGTTCCGGATGTGTTGGTGTCACCTTTCCTCTGGAGTAAACTTGGCAGGCTGAGAGGGGGATCACGCTGCAAGGGCAACACATAGTCTCTGCAATTCAGCTCAGGCTTTGTGCTATGGAGAAATTATGCCTTATTTTAAAAGCACAATGTAACAAACTATCGCCTGTCAAGACAGTAAGGTGGCAGTACAGTACATTTCTGTCCCCCCCCCCCCCCCCCCACTCAAATTATTTTGTCAAGAATGCATTTTATAAGAGCTAGTATGTACAAAAGTTGGTATTATTATTACTAAAGACAGATCTGACCTGATTTTATTTGTTTAGTCCCATCTTTTCCTTATGTTCATTTATTTTTTTTTTAAAACTCCATTTTGGAATTTTCTATTATGTACATATGCTGTGGGCACAGCAGTAGCACAGCAGCTAGCACGATTACCCTGTCATCTGGTGGGTCATGTGTTTGAATCTCCATTGAGGTAGGGATTTTTTAACAGATTCTGTGCCAAACAATGAAGTGGGTTTGGATATAACAAAAATGGGTGGCAGAAAATTGGAAGTAAGGGCGTGTCACAGTTTAGTTTAGTTTAGTCGTTGGATCAACATCACGGCACACGGTTTAACCCATAAGTGCTCCGTTTTCCTCCTAACTCAAACCTGAGTCTGGAGAAACTCAGCTCAATGCACGACCTCCGTTGCATCAGCGAGGATCCTGAAATACTTTGGGTAGATTTTTAACTCAAAATTTTGCCCGGGCAGCGCCGTTAGGCTACTCTTTTTCGATTTCCAACTGCCAAGGGGTGTTTTACGTGCGCAACAATACACACGGGCGTAACAATACACACGGGCGTCCGATCTCACTACCCAGAGACCAGGGGAAAATTTATTACTGGAAGTCCAGGTGGATTTTTTAAATAAATCCCGGTCCTCACCAGGGCCTGAACCAGGGACCTCCAGCTCTCGAGGCAGACACTATACCTCGAGACCACTCAGCCCCCCTTAATAGTTCTGACAGTTATGACTTAAAAGTTGTTAATATGGTAGCAGACATTGTTTTTTTCCTGCGATTCCATCCTGTTTCAGGATATTGCGGTCGACATCAGCATCTTTCAGCTGTATGTTGATTCCTAGGCTAGATTACGCTCATCAGCACGCCACGACTTTCTGAGCGACCGGATCCATACTCTCATAAGTCACTGGTGCGACTCGAACTGCTTCCAATTCTCGTGCGCTCACGTGAACCACGAGAGTATTCGGGGTTACGGAGAAAGCTGCTAACTCCTCGGCCAGGGAGACCGGCATGGTAGCAGACATGCTGTATTAAAATGCGATGACAACATTTCAAGGATATATAAATCCATGGCAGATACAGGAAGTCGCTTAAGATGATAAATCATCCCATGGCACTTGATCAGTTAATACAGTTGACCTCCACTATCAGGTCGACCCCGGATACAATGGGTGTCAGGAAATGTTCTGGGAAGTAAAGGCAGCCAGCAAGATATTGACCAGATCACCCATCTAGTGCTGACTGGGCTGTAAGACTGTGAGGCTAGCACCATATACCCTAGAGCATCTCAAGGCAGGGACATGAGTCATTTGCTGGTTTTTTGTTTGTTAACACAGTAGGTATAATTTATTTAAGCAGTATTTATAACTGGATAATCCTGTCTGTTTGACTGCCTTTCACTATCTTTCTCTCTCTCTCTCTCTCTCTTTTCTCTCTGTAATACTCTCAGTCTATCCCCCACCCCCTGTAATCCATTTCACTTGTTTTCACATGAATGTATTTTCTCTTTTTTCCCCATTTTCCTGAGCAATTTAAATGAATTCTATAGAGTTGGATTATTCCAGAAAATGAAGTGTTGGACTACTTTAGTTCCTTTATTAGTCTAGTGTTGGACTGCTCTAGTTCCTTTTTTAGTCTAGTATTGGACTGTTCCACTAAATCTAGTGTTCGATAGTACCACTAAGTCTGGTGTCGGACTGTTCCACTAAGTCTGGTGTCGGACTGTTCCACTAAGTCTGGTGTTGGACTGTTCCACTAAGTCTAGTTTAGGACTGCTTCCTTAAGTATGGTGTTGAACTGCTTCAGTAAATATAGTGTTGAACTACTTCAGCAAGTATAGTGTTGGACTGTTCCATTAAGTCTAGTGTTAGACTGTTCCATTAAGTCTAGTGTTAAATTTTTCCTGTAAGTAGAGTGTTGAACTGTTCCAGTAAGTATAGTGTTGGACTGTTCCATTAAGTATAGTGTTAGACTGTTCCATTAAGTCTAGTGTTAAATTGTTCCTGTAAGTAGAGTGTTGAACTGTTCCAGTAAGTATAGTGTTGGACTGTTCCATTAAGTATAGTGTTAGACTGTTCCATTAAGTCTAGTGTTAAATTGTTCCTGTAAGTAGAGTGTTGAACTGTTCCAGTAAGTATAGTGTTGGACTGTTCCATTAAGTATAGTGTTAGACTGTTCCATTAAGTCTAGTGTTAAATTGTTCCTGTAAGTAGAGTGTTGAACTGTTCCAGTAAGTATAGTGTTGGACTGTTCCATTAAGTATAGTGTTAGACTGTTCCATTAAGTCTAGTGTTAAATTGTTCCTGTAAGTATAGTGTTGAACTGTTCCAGTAAGAATAGTGTTGGACTTTTCCAGTAAGTCTATTGTTGGACCTTTCCAGTCAGTTTAGTACTGGACTGTTCCAGTCATTCTAGTGTTGGACTCTTCCATTAAATATAGTGTTGAACTATTTCAGTAAGTATAGTGTTGGACTGTTCCTGTTCCAGTAAATATAGCGTTGGACTGTTCCAGTAAGTCTAGACTGTTCCAATGTGTATAGTTTTGAACAAAATAGATGATGTTAACCCCTGATCACCTCATTTAGTTTGCATGCTTTAACAGTTTTTTAAGAGGTATTTGTTTGTACTCACACATCCATTTATATTCTACACTTTTAATATTTGAGATATGATCTGTATATGTTATTCCCAGCATGTTTCTAAGTCATTTTCATTGTTGGAAGTTTCCTTTTTCAATCATTTTTTAATGTTCATGGTTATTATGCATATATGTATACGGGGATTACTAATGTTTGCGCTAACCTGATCTTAAATATAGCTACATATGATTTGAAAGTTTTTGTGTTTTTGAAAAAAAAGGAATATTTCAGAATATGTGTAACTATTTCTTTCTTTCATTGAGACTGCATAAGGCAGCTTCGTACTTTATGTATGTAATGTAACTATCGCAGGGCTTTTATAAACAATAAACTGATCTTGATTTTCAGTGTTCTTGTGTATGTTCTTATCTTTTCATCTTGGTCTTATCCTGGCTGGAATCGACTCATGTTGTTTCATCATTTATTCCAGTTCATAGATTTGAAACGAGGTTTTCCTGTTGTGAATTTGCATAACGAAGACAAAAAATATATTGCAGAATTTATTGTGGCATATGACAACGTGTTTTGTGGGTTTCAGTTGAAAGGATTCATTATGATACTTTGTATGTTGAACTTTCTTTTGTTTATGCATCTGACAAGATATAGCGAAATATGCTACACAATAAATTGTGAGGTATATTGTTTGGGTCTCCGTTTAAAAAAAAAAAGAATATAGAGGTTTTACTTAAGTTACAGTCACCCGATATGTAAGTTCATCCAAAGTGCATACTGCACATGCTCAACATCCCTCCTAGGTGAAAATCTTAAACTGTAGTTCATAATTTGCCACTTGCTGGCAAAGTTCCTAAAGTTAGAAAAGCTACAGAAAATAAAATATATATGTGCACATCTCTTATTTAAAAGTGAAATAAATTCACATCACATATTGAATGGAACTTATATATTTATATATGTAGGCGAGACTTCAGAATGTTGTTTATCCAGAGTTCTTCCCATCTATAAAAGTATAAACGATGATGTCTTCTGGGCATGATGCTTTTCTGCCAGATAACAAATGATAGGACAGCTTAGTGTGAGTTTATTGAGGGCCTATGTCCCACTGGGCAATAAAGAGCAAATGAAAAAAAAAAAAAGAAGAAACGGAGAGATATACACCAGAACATATAACAGTTTTCTGAAGTCTTAAAATTAGCAGCAATTAAATTTTTTAATAAGACTAGGAATTCCAACGAATACATTCAACAATATGAAAAAAGATGTTAGTATCCAGAGATAAATAACTGCTTGAAAATTATAATTGCCAAATGTTATAAATATACACTCATGTAGAAAAATGTAATAAAGGCTTCAGAAGTATTCATGTACAGATAATGTCACATTTCATACAAATAAAAGCAAACTGATTAAGAGGTTTGGAGACGTGGAGGATGAAAAACGATACAATGCCAGGGGGGAAAAAAGACACCTCAAATATTTTGGTAGCAACATCATAAATACACTAGAGAACTGAGTGACAATTGGCAAGATTCAGGGTAAAAGAACAAGGGGAAGGCAGAGTAGTAAATATTTGGATGGCTTGGCCATAAGGCATAGTCGAGACAAGACCACGGACTGATCCACGACTCTGGTGATCGTGTCAGATGGCGAAACATGACCTCCCACGATTATCTGCATGGCACATGATGAGCATTATGAAACATTGCAAGTAAAGAAAGTCAAGGACTTTAACAATCGATTGGCGCGCGGGGCCCGCCGGCAAAGTCCGCGGGGCGGAATAACATGTCTTGGACCGTATTGAGCCTATGTCCTAGTCTCATATTTTTATAGGCCACTGAAGGGATAATGTCGGTGTAACACCAGCCACCTATACTTTACAAGACTTTACAAATATTATTTACCATATTTTTGTTGGTACTCTTGATGGATCGACCTGAGTCTAGGTTCATTTCAGTAACATTTTCTAAATTGCTTTTTAATTATGCAACTGCATAGTTGGATACATCTTGAGACAAGACACCCAACGGTACCTTATTTAAGTCTGCATTTCAATTCTAAGCCCAGATATTAATGTTTGTGTGTAAATTTATCACAATATGAACAAATGACAAATTGTGACCAAAACACATACGATAAGGGCAGATAAATGCTCTTGAGTTTTCCTCGCTAAGGGGGATAACTCGTGTTGCTATTTTGAGGGCCACTGTGAGACATCAAAATTCAAATGAAAACCTTAAACTCCCTCTTCCTCCCGCCTCTGAATGGGAGACAACAAATCTTGGAGATCCAATGGAGCCAACTTTCAATGTCGAGACGCCACTTGATTTGTTGGTTCTGCATCCCCTGGAAGACTTGTTGAGTTTTAACCATTAAGTCCGATACATTGACGATTCAGGCCAGGTAGTTTGAACACTGAGAAGTGCTAGCATAAATCGGAGTGAGGTAGATCTATAGAGATTTTTCTTTCAACTCCGTGTTGAAGTGATAAAAACTCCGCCTCGGAGGCAGCACGACAGGGGGTTTCTGATCGCCAGAATTGTACCCCTTCCCGGAAAGTTGCGGCCCTTGATCTCCCTAGCACTCTCAAAAGCAGTGGTTCTCAAACTTTTTTGGCCCATGCACCCCTTCACCATATGTTCAGAACGTCATCTCCCCCTCCCCCTTTCATATTTCCTCCCTATAAATTCTCTCCTCCGCCCCTACACAGTATACGTAAAAATGGAAGCTAAATTTAATAACACATACTAGAACAAGTCTAGACGTCTACATAAAACGTGATTTGCGGGTCTACTTACGTTATAAAACGAATTTAAGAAGGGCGAGAAGTACAGAACCGTAAAGTATGGAGGGGAAAATAATATCAAGTAATCCGTTCTTGTATTAATACGATCTTGAAATAATCTTAATCCCCCCCCCCCCCCCGGAAACCCTAAATTTTTCCCCCGTACCCTGGGGGGGGGGGATTCCCCACTGGTTGAGAACCACTGTTGCAAAGGGTGTCTCACCCGGGTCATGACTCCGGGTGTCTTTCTCCTGCGGTAAGTTAGTACCATGTATCGCGACATACTTTTGTTTCTAGCTTGTTTCACAACTGAGAATTATGCCTGCTCCAAAGCCATCCCTTCCTTGGGGAGGAGAACATCGTACACACTGTGCTTCGTGCCCTCACACATATTCTAGCACCTAATTCACCTATGGCCGTGAGAAGCCAGCTTCTTCCCTGACCGTTCACCTCTGTCGTCGCCTCCACGCCGGCAGTTCGCTATGCACCAGTACACGTTATTGCCGCCATGTTGCCTTCTTCGTACCCCGTTCATGGCTCACGGAGTCACACTCCTGCTAGTCTCCAGGAAGCCAGCTCTTCCTCTGGGGTACTGTTGCAGTACTATATCCACGAGAACTGATTTGCATAGATGTCCTTTCCCTCTCCAAGCTCAGAAAGCAGCGGAGCATGCAAGACTGGTACTGGAATTTCACACCCACAGACAGGCATATTGAATGTAAATTCCAGGAAGGTTAACCCGGTCAACAAATGCCCGCAGAAGTCGGATGTGTCGGCCTAAAGGCGCAATATAGCAGCTCTGCTGTAAACAGGCACACCGCAATCACGCCAAGGTTCGTCACGTGACCAGCAGAATGTGTGAATAATGCGGAGTCATTATGCCCGGTGCTCTGGGAATAATCAGTCCGCCGGATGATTGCAGAAGAAGAATGTAAACAGGTCTTCATTATATACAGCCCATATGGACTCGCTGGGATTAAGAAGCCAAGGCTCGTAATGTTTCGTCCGCGGAATTTAGGTGTGTCATTGCAACACGCCTGTGAGACCGGGACACTTACTAATCAGTAAACAAGTTGAACACCGCATAACTACCTTTGAATATAAATGTTATAAACGAGTTCTAAGAATATCATGGGTAAAGAAAGAACAAATGCACCCATACTTCAAGCGCTGAATATTGAAGAGGGTTGGCTATTAAATACGATAAAACAAAGAAAATTGATATAGTTTGGTCACTTGAAACGTCATGAGAGTTTGGAGAGAACAATAATGGAGGGATATATGCCTGGGAAGAGAGGAAGAGGAAGGCCAAAGAGAAGATGGGTGCAGGATGTGGCGGATGATCTCCAGATGGGTGTATCGAACGCGGGACATCTTGCTTGTGATCGAGATGTTTTCAGGAAGGTTGTTATGGGAGCGAGGTTCTGCAAAGGACATGCTACTGAATGAATGAATGAATGAGTTGTCAACAGACGCTAACCCAAAGCCTAGGGAAATGGGCAGCTGACTCCCACCGAAGTTTGTGGTGCACGCTAAGGATTCCATATAACGTACGAATAACCAGTCTGGGTTCGGTGTAGTTTTTCGTGCCCATGCATACCGTGTGTTTAGCCCGAAAGTGTATTCGCTTATGTACACACTCTCTCCTAGAGTTACGTGCCGTTCAATGATTCGTCATTATCATAAAATTATCATCTCCACAATAAAGGTCGTGTGTAATAATGAGTGGTGGGGTAATGGTATCTCCTGTCAAAGTTAGGCACCCTTCGCTTGTCTACGCAATATCTTGGGCAAGCTGGAGTACCCGTTTAGTTTCACACACCCCTTCCCTCCCCCTTGGCCAGGAATTTTTTTTAAGGGGGGGGGGGGCTGCAACCTCCAGCAAGGGTAGCATGAAAACATGTGAGCAGGTGATGGCTTAAGGAGAGAGCAGCCGACAGATAGATGTCGGCTATTGTCAAAGACCTTCCTCTAGCTGCAAAAGGGTGTGCGATACTGTTGACAACGACAAATTGATGCTGGGTATGATGAGCTCGTTGTAACAGTAGAAGATGGCTGACAAAACAGATTTGGGGGCCAAATATTCTAAACAACGCAAGCCAGCAGCAGATCACAAATAATTTACACATTATCGTATTATGTGCGGGTCCTTGCACTTCCTGCACGGCCTCTGGATAATGATCTCAGTGCCAGTCACGCTGGGCTGACAAATAGCCTCTTTCTCGCAAACAGAGAAGGTCCACGCACAGTTACTTACTCACTGCTTGCTCTCATCCGTGCAGCTATTATCTTTATACAGTATATAGAGCAGTCTTTCCAGGCGGCTCTCACACGCAGGTATTTATTTCTCTGCCTTCCCCGTGTTCTCTTCCCCTCGATCTTGCCAGTTGCCACCACTTTCACCAATTTATTTCTTCTCATAACGTGACCAAACAATTGTGACTGTCTACGTCTAACTTCTCTAATCAGTTTACGATTTCCGTTTGTTCCTTGTAGGACTTGGTCATTGGTTTTTCTGCTAGTCACGATTTGTTACATTTACTACTCAGTACATGTCGCTATATTTGGCATGCCAGGCCCTTTGTATCCCAGTTCGTGGTCGGTTGGATGTTGGCAGATTTTTTCCTACAATATAATGTAGCCAGTTTCAAACCAATCCTCTTTAGTCGCATTTTACGGCACTCACAAGAGATTACAGTGTCACCATTCTTTATTTCACCTTGGGTCTCCGGTAACAAACGGATGGATAAAGGCGCATGCAGGATATTACAGACACCCAGGCTATGAAATTGCGAACGCGGTTTGTGAGCCCGTATACCCGGGTTCGAAACACGGCGGTGCTGGTTTTTTCGAAAAGGTATAGGGGCCGGTCGTTCAGAAATCAATGGCAAACTACTGAACGTAACACTTGCCTAGTACATCAACAGCAGCCGAAAATGCTGGTATTGACTGCAACATCCTGTAAGGGATACGCAACAAAAAAAAAAAGGCTATGAAAATGCATGAGGTGGGAGAACTTGCCAAAAATCTAGTTTTACCGTCGACCGGGATGCGATAATGAGAGCGACGTTCTGCAAAGGACCTACTACCAGTGGCTTATTGGAACTAAGCAGATTTATTTGCCAGGAGAGAAAGATACTAATGGGACATTAACATTTGAAACACAATGTCTAACGTTTAAACAGGTCCAGAAGGTCAGTTTGGCCGAATGGATAAGAGCTTTTAGGGCTTTTACTTTTACTCTTAAATTTCCGGTGTGCTGATGCCGAGAGTAACGGGTTCAATTGAAATGCTGACTTCTCGCCCTTGACTTCGGGACGTAAATTTCAAGTACCCTGGAAGTCGGATGGTCATCTGTCATGGTCTTACAAATCTAGGAACAGGACTCGGGTTCAGGACAGGCAAC